>JAEIIL010005529.1:0-37618 GCA_018905715.1 Drosophila lini | reverse complement strand
ATATTTCCTACCTTAGATAAACTGAGCCATAAATAAGTACATATATATTTCTTAAGCTGCCAGTTTCCCTTGATAACCCGTAATTTCAAGACTCCATGTCCCTGGCTAATCAAGGGGTTAAGCATACGCACTGTGGTGCGAACACTTTTAACCCATTAAGGAACTTTTTTGGAATAGCTAGCCAAAGGGAATTTTGAACTTAACTTTAGTTTATATGAATATATAATTTCCTTTGAAAATTAATATTTGTTTAATTATTAATTCATTATTTAAAACGTTAAGATGTGTTCAAGAACCGTTTAAGTTATTTTATAATTAAATATAAATAACTATGTCTCAATATTTCCTACCTTAGATAAACTGAGCCATAATTAAGAACATATATATTTCTTAAGCTGCAAGTTTCCCATGATAACCCGTAATTTCAAGACTCCATGTTCCTGGCTAATCAAGGGGTTAAGCATACGCACTGTGGTGCGACAATTTGTAAGAGAGACGAAGGAGAAAAGCTTTAACGTCTTAACCGACGATAATGACATTTTTAGCACCTGACATAATTAAACAGTCAAGCCCTGTCGCTCCTCCTGCCAAAGGATTAGGTGTCAGCTTCATAATGCCAGCGCTTGACCTTCGCCGGAGGATGAGGAGAATGAGAATGAGAATGAGGAGCAGGAACGTGGAGTGAGCCCAAGAATCAGGCAAGATGTATACGCACACAGCGGGCATTGTGTGCAAGGACCTGGCAAACACGAACAGGGATCCACAAACACACTCTCACACACACAGCGATCTACATGGAGGGCACTAAAATGCGCTTATGAGTTTTTGCGGCAGCCTCGCCAGCACAACACCAGCAACAACTTAAATATGCAAATATTTGCACAATGGCAATGCAAAGACGAGATAGGAGATACAACAAGGGTGTCGAAATGGGGGTGGCGCTGGCTATGGTGATGGTATGGTGTAGAAGGCGTTGATGATGCCACACGACCGCAAAACCCGTCGTCATGTGGCCCAGGCGACACTTGGCAGCGCCAACAGCCCGAACCATCCAACCGTTTATGATTTACTATATACTTATCACCGTCCTTCCGCCCAGCGACTCTATCCCACCCCCTCCGTTTTGTGGCTTAATCTAGCCGAAAGCGAAATTGAAACATTTTTATTAGCATTAGAATATCAATTTTGGTCAGAGCTCGCATAATGGCTGCAATTAAGACGGGTTAGATGATGAGATTTTCTTGTTCCTGCTTCGCTTATGAAATCTGAGGGATGGGAGTTCTTATCGTTATCAATGCGACGGGATAAGAGAGCAAACAGCTTGGCCAAGTTAAGAGAACCGAATTGGCCCAAACCTCTTGGTGGACGACGTTCTACAAGTTGACAATTCGGCGTGTCTCTTTATCTGGCTAAGAAAAGCTTTTCACCACTCTGAATGCTTTAAGCGAAAGCTGCTGCGAAAGCTGGTTAATTTTAGGTTGCTTTTGATACCAACAGAGGGTACTAACTGGTTGACAGCAAAGCTTGGCCTTGGTAAAATGTTAAATTTAAAAAATAAACAATATGAGCTTTAGGAAAATTTGTTAAAGAAGTTTTTACCAAGCTAAACCCCAGGCTTACATATTTTGATAACATTTAAAACAAAAGATACATCTCAAGTTGCCTTGCAGTATTTAAAATATTTGTTGTACATTTCCCATACGCCCATCACTTTAATATTTTGTTTTAATATTTCTATAAATAATAAAGCATAAAGCTAAATTTTTGAGAGGCAGACTGACATCTACAGTTATCCAGGTACCAACACTCCCAGTGTCTTTAGCTCTCATGCTGCGGCGCACCTTTTTGAACGGAAACGAATACAAAAAAACTTATTTGAACGGTATTTAACCGCCCGTTGACAATCTGGCGATAAGGAAAACCAAATAAAATCCGTTAACCTGCTGTCAAGTGCTGTCAGGCGATCGTTTCTTTAGGCCTAAGATATATGGCAACGCTGCAGAGGTAATTCTGGCACCGTCGCCGCTGCTGCTGCTCATTAGGCAAAACATCGAAAGTTGCTGCGATCCACAATTTGTATCGCCCGCTGATCGGTGGCGGCTTATTGAATTAAATTTAATTGGCGCCCAGGTAAACAGTCACTCAGGCAGTCAGTCAGTCAAGCAGTCGGTGGTCGATGTTCGATGGTCGATGGTCGGTTAAGGCTGTCTCCTGACTTCACCCCTCGGCAAACACGCGCGCCGCTTGACCATAAAACTGAGCGATTTTCAGATTGGACACTCCTCGCACCCTCCCAGCCCAAATAGAGACACCGATACCCATGCCGCCCCGACCGTGCCCCATCCTTCCGCGGCGATCTGCGCATGCGTGGCGCGCATATTTCATGGCAAGGCGATAATTAATGCAACCAAAAACTGAAAAACAAAGTGTCTCTTGTTGTTGCTGTCCAAAAACTTGCGACGAATAAAAAATCCAAAAATTAGTTTTATTAAATTTGTACGTTTATGGATACGCTACATAAAAATGATTGAGGCGGCATTTCAGTGGAGTGGCTTAAAAGCAGCTTTTATTGTTTGGTTAACAAAATTGTATAGAATTTTTGGATAGAACAAATATGTGTATAGCTTGATATTCAATTAAAATTTAAGTCAAGCGTTCTAAAGATTTTTGATTTTATAAATTTTTGATACATTTTTTCATAAATCCCCTTTCTCGAGCCAAACCCACTTTGATTAGCTCCATATTGACCCCACTTCGTAGGGCAGTCAACAAATCGTTTGATTGCAACCAGAAATTGCTTTCATGTCTGTCAACAGGTTTTCGACGTTTAACTCTCTCATGCTGAGCGGGTCGAGGGACAGATTTCAGAGTTATCCAGGCTGCAACGCGACTCAAAAATCTGTGCATGATGATTTATTGCCGGTGGCCCGCTTTTGGCATTTGACGCATTTGTGCAACATGCGTTTTGACATTTAAAGCTGATTTGTGTGAAATTTGAACGAACAGGCAGCCTGTTTTTGTTTTTATTTTTTTTTTCTTTTGACTTTGCACCTCGCATTTGACGCTTGTCTAGTTCTAATTTTAATTAGAATTCGTTATTGATTTAGTTGTTGATTTATTAATAGCCGTGATTAAGTGCACGGACGGCTCTGCGGACTGTGGCGCCCGCAGCTTATTTGCCTGGCACGCAATGCCAAGATCCGATCCGATCCAGGCCGAGCCTGTCCAGTTTTGGTCAAGCCTCAAACCAGCTTTCGGGGCAACACGCACCACATGCACCACGAGCACTACATGCAACACCAGCACCAAACGCACCACTCGAAGCCTGCAGAAGTCTAGCGGCGCTTAAGCTGAGCACAAGGCTCCGGATCGGGTCTCGGGTCTGCACCAAATCCATTGATAAAGTTGAACAAGCCAGAATTAGATAGTATAATTAATCAGGAAATCGACTTAAGCGTATGTCGAGGCAAATTTTTGGATAAACCTGAGGTGAGTTGGGAGTCAATTGGATTAGCAACCTGAGTGCAATGTCTAAGATCAAGATAAATAAAAGACATTTATATTTATTGTCCTGTTGTCTGTTGAATAACTTATTTTAATGCAACCTAAAGTGAAATATGTATTTATTAGAGTCTGGTAAATTATTATTAAAGACAAAACAGAAGTGAAATAATTATTCAAGGTGCTTGAGTGCTAGCTTAAATTTATGCAAACTTTGCCCTCGACTCAGGCTTATCTATAGTTGGGCTTCTCGGTTGCACATAACTTTTGGCCCTGTCTTGGCATTTGGCAATTAGCATTTGGATAATTGTTCCAAGACCCGGGCAGGATGCCTATGCTCTTTGCTAATTGCTGCACGTAATTGTACACCATTGCATACCCCATATTCCGTAGAAGACCAAGACGACCAGAAATTGCACTGGCATTCCAAGCGCTCAACGTTGCGTATGAGCAATATTTACATTTGTGCAGCTGTAAATTGCATATCGTCCGGGTCTGCACATATCCGAAATTTAATTACGAGTCATAAACATTGAGTTAGCCAAGCAGCCAACTATTTAATGGATGAAATCATGAACTTAAATTCAATTTTGAATGCCACACAAGCGAGCTCTCAGCTGCAAAAGCTACTGGTAAATGAATTTCAGACTAAAGAAATTTGACAGCGTACGTTGATGTGTGTAAAGCAATTTATCATGCACTTGATCAGCTTAGGAAATATGTGCATATAAATACTAGTAGTCTAGCTTGGTTATATTCTGGAAAATGTGCCACAAATTATTATTTAAATTAAATCATCTGTATTTGCAAATGTCAGTTTTCATGTTTTCATGTAAAGTTTCAGCCATAGCTAGTGTTTTACCATATTCACTTAAGGCCAAGTCAATTTTCTACCAAATAAAATATAGACTATTATTTCCTGATAAGGAGGGAATATTTTTGACAGAGCTAGGCGTCTATTAAAATTTATTCCTTATAAAAAAAATTACTTGTGGTAAATTAAAATAAATAAACTTATATAAACTGTAATTGCTTGTTTTTACGTTAATTATTATTCAGAAGTTCATTAAAAAAAATGAATAGAACTATAAAAATATTAAGAAATAAAATTAGATTATCTTTTCGGAACGTTAATATGAATTCCTCAACCTTAAATGCTTTGATAAAAAGAAACTACCTCTCTTGCAGCCTTTCCATTGTTGTAGCTCTGACAGTGTGGTTTCGCTGGCATGATAAAGTTCCCCCTTAATTATAGGATATGTTCACGCGATATGTTCAGTTATGCTTCGGGCCATCTCATGTCTCCGTCAATTAATGCAGAATGGACTGAAATGAAGCTCTGCCATTTATGGTTGCCCCTAATGAGCCCGCCCTCTGCTCACGCCCTCTCATCGTCGTTGTTTTCCATTGCCAAATCCTCGATAATGTTACCTTTGCCATAATTATCACATCGCATTACAAGTGTTTTTCTTTTTTTGTAACTGTTTTTTTTTTTCATCTGCTTTATTCCAGGTAAGTCGCTGGGATACTTTCTGCTACTTAAAATCTTCGACGGGCTTTGTTTATTTTTGATGCCTGGTAAGTCAGCCCCGAAAAGCAAATAATATGCTAAACAAAAGCGAGAAAGAACGGGCAAAGCCATGGAGAACGAGAAGCACCAGGAGAGCTGGGCAAGGAAGTTGGAAACACTTGTACAACTTAAGGGAAACAAGGAATTTTGTGAATATTTTTATTTCTGGGCCCCCCCCCCCCCAATGGGGTATGAGTGTTTGTGTGTGTTAGGGGTTTATTTTGCGAAAGTATCTGTGTATGATTATTCATGTACAAGTGTGTGTGCTTGGCCCTTAGGGTCGTCCTGTTGAAAATGCTTTTCATTTTGTTTTGACTCCCGAACGACAGCAGGGAAAAATCACACCCAAGTGGGTGGCAACCTGTTGAAGGCTCCCATCCGTAAACAAGAACAAAGCCAAAAATGAGGAAGCAGAGAGTCCTTGATTTTGAGAGAGAGTTAGAGCACAGAAAAAATATTGGGAAATATTAGAAAGCATTCGTGATTTCCATTCCAGGAAATTTCTATAATGAAATTTATACAATATTGTAAGCTCAGAGCTATAAGCAAGGGTTAGCTTTTTTAGAGAGAATTTTAAAATAGTCCAGTCTATAAAGGAACATTTTTACAAACTTATGAATTTTTAAATACTACAAAAAACCTTTGGAAAAAATGCTGAATAAATATAGAACTAAGAAAAGCAGCTGCATCTTTTGTATAAATTAAAATATATCAATACTATCTGATATTTCCGCTATAAAACTGTCCAAAGTTAAGCGAGAACCATAGCTTTTCCCAACACTTTGGCCAAGCTTTTTGCCTACCTCAAGCTCACAGTTTGGCCAAGCTTTTGCCAAAAATTTTCGCAAGAAAATAGCGGGAAATGGACGGCAAGCTTTGGCGGTGAACGTGGGGAGCATTCGCATCCGAAACTCTCTCTCGGTTGGCGAATTTTCATGCGCAGATTTCTTCGCGGGGCCTGAAAGCTTTCGGTGTTGTTGCTGCCTCTGGACGGGTTAGAAGCACACACATAACACACACAGACAGCCGCAAGTGGTGTCTCTGTTTTGGATCTCTGTGTCTCTGTGATTGCGCCGCTGCTATCAACTCCGAAATCCAGTTCCAGTTTATCCCCAGCAGGCAGCATGTGCGGACGTAGCTGCTCCTGCTGCCGCCTCTTCTTATCGCTATCGCAGTCGTGTTCGCGTTCGCGTCTCTGCCACCTGAGCATCCACCGTTAGCCGGCCAGGCTTATCGAAATAATCGCGCTGATATCGCAGTTTATCGAAATCAAAAAATATTGAAAAAACTGGCCATCGGATTTGGTTTTAGTGCTCTGAGAGAAATTGTAATAAAAATTAGAAAAAATATATATGACAAGTGCCTAAACAAGTGTCTTTGCCCTCATTCGTTACACATTGCTTTTTTGTTTATAAATTCATTTGGTGGAACTTTTCGATTATCATTATCAGAAAGCGTCCACGCCCTTGCCTATAATTTTGTTTTTTATGCAATTGACTTTTTTTATCTCATTGTTGACTTTATTACCCCGCACACGCCCATCCAAAAAATACAAAACAAAAAGAACAGATAAACATATATCTTGCCCGGAGTTACTTTACCAGATTTATGTCCCATGCAATCAGCAAAATGCAATTTGTCTAAATAACGAAATAAATCGATTGTATCAATTACTCTCTCAATTATCTCCGTCTCTCTCTATGTCGAAATACAATGCAAATAATTTTCCAAATCAAGTGTGAAATATAGCACGACAAGTATTGTTGCTAATCAGATTTATATTTTTTGCTACTGTTTCGGTTTCGGTGTGTGGGGGAAATCGGATGCCAGATTTGACGTCATTATATTTGCATAAATAAATACAGCCAACAAGCACACCATTAAAAAACACTTAAAATAAATAAATAAATGTATACAAATGATTAACGCAAATCCGATTCTCAATATGCTGTTCGGCCCCGTTTATGGTATCATAAAAATCTAGTAAATACAATACAATATCGTATACGCATTTGAGGGCCTCACATTTATGTGTATTTTATCGCATAATTTGTTGGCTGACCGAAACGGAAACATCACTTCCTTCCACGGCCCATTAAATCGGTGGCTTATCCATTATTATGGAGCCAATGAGCACAGCCATCGAAGTCTGTAATAATTGGCCAGTTTATAGATATTCAAATTAAGAGTTACAATTTTCTAATAACTGAACGCTACTTAGGCCCAAATGTCTCGTCAAACTCACATCTAAATGTTGCAAAATGCGTCGCGGCGCGCAAATTGTTTATACAAATCTCAGATATTGTGGCCCCCTCATGTTGCGGCGGCCGATTTTACACACAAACATACATAGTTCAATGCAAACAAAGTTGAAAAAGTTTTTTGCCCACACCTCCGCACCGTTTAACCCCCCCGATTAACCCCACAGTGCCTGATCAAAGCCAACTGCGCACCGGACGCACGCGTCGCTGCTGACGCAGACTGAGACGCAGACGCCGATGTCGTTGTGGTTGTCGAAGTCGGCGTCCGAAATAGTTGTCCGAAAATTCACATCGTTTGCATTCAGCCACACACACCTAACGGATGCAGTATCCACACACAGCACGCACGCCGCTCTAAAGATACGCAGATACAAAAGTATCTAGCACGTTTTCAGCATTGTGCCTACGTCACGCCGCCAAAACCAGACAAATGAAACATACGAATATAAATATCGTATATATAGATATTGTTAATTGCCCACGGCAAGTGTCGCCCCCGAAAAGCGGCACAGTGGTCATCGTTGGCCAGCACGTAAATTCGGACCCACTGTGCGCAAATTATGAATATATCAGAATTTTAATATTTGCCAAACTTTATTTTTGAAGATATTTTGAATAAAATAGCTTGAAATATATACCCCTATTATAATTGGATTAATATAGATTAAACTATTATATTTCTGAAAAATTAATAATGTGTTAACTCATTAATTTATAAATTCATTGGTTTATTCGGTTTTAGGAGCAATACAATTTTTTATAAAACGAATACTCTTATTACATTAAATTTATCTTGCAATTTCTTATGTTTTTATTAAGTAAACATTGTATTTCTGAATTATAGTGCATTCCAAAAACTTACATTTTAAGTCTTAAGTGCCTCAAATCAAATATATATATTTATATTCAAGGCATATTCCCATACGGTTAAGCTTTTAAAGCCAATAACAATTAAAATAGTTTAAAAATAAACAAACTGGGCATTTATCTGTAACAAATTACACATATAAATTTACGTAAATGCCTCATAAAAAGGCTGCTTTTAGCCCCTGCTTCTCGCCTCAACAAATATTCAAACGTCGAAATGTAATTACTATTGCATTTGCAAAAATTTGCAATAAGTGAACGCTCACTGAATAAGTCTGTCATAGTCTGTCATTTCGATGTTGTTGTTTTTCTCGTCGTCGCCGATGCCTATTTCCAATTTGGACTATTGTTAGACATGGTCAAGATGCCGGCCAAGCAATCCAGTCCAGACGCAGCTTCGAGCTGAGAGAGGCTCTTGAGGTGTCTCGGCGTGGACAACTTGTCGAGTATTTGCTTTGGGCCAACATGCCAGCTGGCCAGCTAATTGCGCCCATGCCCAGGGGATCAATTAGAGCCACAGCCACAGGTAGTGCACTCGTGATTCGTCTAAGCCTGGCTCTGATCACCAAAAGTAAGAAATATATATATAGCAAATAGAAATAATACGAATTCTTCGGTATCGGAATGCAATTCGAACAACGCGTGTACATTGCCTGATTTCGGTTACCCTTTTAGGCCTGGCGACAGGCACTCGAGAAATGCCAAAAATGTTTGACCTACATTCAAAACCAAAAATTAATACAAAAAGTTATGATACAAAAACTGCGCCAACCCAAGGGGCAAGACAAAAATCTCATTAAATTTCATGCAGCATTCGCCGCAGATAAAAAGATACGTACAAAGCGTTACAAGACAGCCGAAGATATTGAAGCGGCCCATCAATTTTCACTGCCCATCAGGCGAAGCGGTCTGAACTTGTTTCGGGCCTACACACAACGTTGCCAAAAACTAAAAGGCAGGACCCGGCCATTCAGGACAGCGAGACGGGCAATTTAATTAAAGGCATTTATGTTTTTTACTGCCACATGCGGTTGACTCTTCAATTTCTGCATTATTGAGGACGCGCAGCGCCAAATGGGTTGGACAAGGCGGAGCAGAGTCCTCACAAGAGGAAGTGCTGTTATATTTGAAATATTTAATGTGGTACTATGTAGCATATGCCCTTTCTGTATATATTATAATGTACAACAAAAACTAAGCCTTTTTGGACCGATTGTTTTTAGTGGGAAATAACTTTGCTTTGAAAAGTTCAGTGCAATCTGCACACCAATAATCTGGTCTGGTCTTCTGGAAAACTTTTATCGGCTCAAAGCAATAGACATTATTTCCTTTGAAAAGATTATAGAAATACACCATTTCCCATTTACATTCCTGACTTTAAATTCCTTGCAGAGCATACCCCCTGCGGTGCTGATGGACCACTTTTTTTTTGTCAGTCCACCAACCACTTCATATTCCGATTGCCCTTTGTCATCGCTTCTGCATTGTCCACTCCGGCATCTTCACGTTCCGCGCGATGATCAAGTGCAGGGGTCCAAGCCATAAACGGGTTTTAATCTCGGGAAGACCACTCGCTGTGCGCTTTTCTGAATCTGTCTTAAATGATGTTAACGATGCCCTTTGGGTGTTAATTACGAATACGATTTAATCTGGACAATCGAGTGTCATTAAGTGAAGCGCAAATGATCCGCAGATATGTGCTAATTAAACCGACGGACCTTGACCAGGCCACAAGGGAATAGCGGAAAATTTGGTGCGCCCAATAATTAAAAACAAAAAATAAAAAGAAGCCTAAAAAATGCACATTTAAATCAATTAGCCCGTCACAATATTTTCGTTTTCAAACGAACAAGAAAGCAAATATAAATAATGAAAAAAGTCGACTTGTGGTTCTTGTTTATAGATAAATTTAGATGTCAGCGAGCGACCTCAGAAAAGTTCACAAAAAAAAAAAAAAAAAGCTAATGCTGACGCCACAAAAAAAAGGGGGAAAAGCGAGCCGAAAATTTGCTCAAAATATTTAATGTGCTGGTTTTCTTGCTGGGCGCTCTTCTCTTCTTTTGTTTCTGCTCGCTTTTTTTTTTTTTTTAATTTTGTGTTTTACTTGGCGGTGTGGAAATGCCAGCGCTTTTGTTTTGTTATTTTCCTTCATTGTTTGGCTTTGTTTTGTTTTCTTTTTTCCTGCCTTTTGTTTTGCTTACGGTAAGTTTTCTTTTTTGGTTTAGCGAGAAGTGAGGCGGAAAAGCGTCTGCTATAAAAATTAAACGCCATTTCGAGCATTTTGATTGACTGACAGGAAGTTTGAAAATGTTGGGCAGGTGTCAACCAAATCAGACATCGCATAAAAATCATTTATGCTGCCTGAGTCTTACTGACATTGATGAGGTTTTATTACCCTTTTTGACAAATGGGAGAGAGTTCCTTTAAAAGAAAATGAATGGGAAAGTTTCTAAATTAAGTTCTTTGTGAACAATTAAGATTAAGAAATTAATTTTAAATATGTTAAGCACACCAAAAGCTGAAGAAAAGTAATCTTACAGCTGAGAATTTCATTGAATTTTAATTCAAAGTTCATTAAACTTTGTTTAGCTTACTCTTTCTGTATATGCTTTCAAATATATTTTAACATTAATTATTTTAAGCAACTAAAAAAAATCCCGAAAAAATTCACCAAGTAAATTTCAACAAGTTCTAACCGCAAATTAACAACTTGTCTCCTTCTTGAAGTTCCTTAGCTAATCAGAAAGATCTTCTCGCCAACTCAATGTATAGCACACTGGTGGCATTGTCTAATTCTCACCCACTCGGAACTTATCGGGTAGATAAAAGCCAGCAACTTAGTCGCTCCCATTGGCCAAGTTAAGTGACTTAAGTGCCGTCAAGCTCGCTTCTTTTTTCTGTATTTTATTTAAGCTTTTACGGCGTCGGCTTTACGCTTCTTTTGTTTCTTTTCTCAGGGGCTTCCCCTGTGTGTGTTTTTATCTAATCAATAATCGCACGAAATGTCCGAATAGCAAACGTGCAAAATCTTTGGGGACAACGACAGGGCAAGGACGTGCTTGAAAAAAATAAGCGAAAAAGGAAAAATCAAACGCCAGAGCCAAAGAGCAGACAGCGTTGACTTTGGTGTGTGAAAAACTTTTAAGCAAACAATTGCTGGGCGGCCTAATAAAATCAACACACACACACACACACAGACCTTCTCCAACGGCACTTGTGTATACAGTACACCCACCACATACACCCACGAGTCGTGGGCCAAACGATAATGGAATATTGGTGAAATTGATGAAGTTATTTCGACGCTGCCGTTGCCGCTTTTTGTAGCACACTCCGCGGCGCAGCCTTGCACCGAAATTCGATCCGCAGAGGCGCCTCTGCGTTGACTTAATGGTCCTGGCGTCGCTGAACACACACCGACACGTGCCAATCGCCACTTGCCGGCGCCTAACTATATGCAACGAATTTCGATCCATCAGGCCATATCGCTGCGGCTGTTTGACGGCTTGCACTTTTAATGGCATAATGAATTTATGGCGGCCAGCCTAATTATTCCGATGAACGTCAGGAGCCAAGAGGATGTGACAGAGCTCAAAGTGGTCCTTGAGCTGAGGGGCAATCGGCGTTGCCTCTTAAAGACAGTCAGCTGTTCGTATTTAAAATGAGCCACAGCTCAAAGTCAATATTATGATTAAACTAGCTATATTTTCAGATGCCACTGATTAACATACTGCTTGATATTCCAGCCTCTTCCTTAACACCAAGCTAAATATAATGTCTTGTTTATTATTTTATGGCTGACAGTATGAAAAATGACCGAGACTTGAGGCCAGACAAATTCCCCTCATTAGCATTCATCTCCAATTAGAAATTAGACCACACGACGTATGCTTAATTTATTTTGAATATATATCAAGAACCCACAAGATGACTTTGGTTTCGAGCACAAAACTTTTGGGTAACTTGAGTTTAAATTTGTTGCCCCTCGAAATCAGTGTGTCGGCCATAAACTCCAAATAGAAAAAATCAAACCGGCTGTCGGTGAAATCACAACTTCCAAATAGAGGGGAAACCCACTGTGAGGGCTGTGGATTTGGATGTGGATACCAGATTTGAAAACTTTCTGCTGACAATTTGGAACATTTTGTGAGGTTTTGGGACAAATTCGCATTCATAGCCATTCGCTTTTGTTGCTTGTTTGTTTGTGTTGTGCGGTGGGGAGACCCAGAGAAATGGTTTCACATATCAGCGCGCCTATAACTATGCCACATTGTCTGAGTGTGTGAGTGTGTTCTTTTTGTAACAGTGTTCGTTTCGTATCCATGTGCGTGGCGTGTTGGTTGCCTGCCAGCCGCAGGAGCCGCAGAAAACACAACGCAGTCATTTGTAGCGGCGCGCAAAAAGGGTCTCCTGGAAAATGTCTTTTTTTTCTCGACGGGTAAACATATTTAAATTTTTTTTGTTTGCCCTGACAGCCGAGACCTGCCCCCGTCTGTGTTATTTCTCCATTGACAATTTTTTGCCAGGCATTTTTTCTCGATTTTCAGACAGTTGCGGTTTATTTTGGAAGCCACTTTAATTAGGAAAACTTCGGTTGCCTTGGCCAGCTGTCGCTGTCGTCCTGGGAACTCGGGCAGGTGGAAATCATTCGGCGCATTTGAATTGCTAATCAAGTTGTTGATTCATGAAATGTGACGCAAACTCCCGGCTGAAACGCAAAAAAAAGCAATGCTAAGAAGTTTTTAATGATGCTGCAGCAAAAGTTCTTTTCTGTTTTCAGTGAAAACAAAGAAACAAGTGTAATTTGCTTTTAATTAATGCTGACAAAGCAGTTGAGAATGGCAGGGCAGGGCAGGCCAGGACTTGCCCGGTTCTTAACTTGGCCCACGGCCAATTGGGCCATTTCAACTCGGTTCGAGCGAAGCGATAAACATGCCAAAAGCGTCAAAAGCCGGCGCTGCACAAACTGCTCAGGAAGTTGCTCAACGAAAAGGGGTTTGCGGATCGAAAGCGGTATAAATCTGGGTTGGGGCATGGGCCAACTTGCTGGTTGGTAGTAGTTTTGGCATTTGGGAAGTTCCTTTGGCCTGATGCATATTCCCGAAAGCCAGAAAGCTGTGCGAAAATGTTGCATACTTTTCGAGGCTTAGCAAAAGTTTCTTGCGCTGCGCAAATAGCAAGAATTTTGCCAAGCTGAGAGGCGAAAGACAGTTGGAATTTTCTACGGTATATGCATAATCTTAATTGCACTACCTGGGCTTATGGTTTTTATTATTTGTTGAGGCCAAAGTGTAAAGTTAGTTGCTATTTTATGCTGTTGGCTGGTTAGTTTTAATCCTGAAGCCCTTGCAAAAAAACTGTAAGCATTTTTATATTAAAGAAATTTTTAATTGAAAATTAAAATAATGAATACAGCAAAGAGCTTACAGAAAAAAAAAAGTATTGAAATTAGTCGTTATTGATCTGAAGTAAAGTTTACTAAAGATCTGCCCTAGTGAAAGCGAAACAGCCTTTATAAAAAATCTCCTCTCACTTTTTGTGCAAAAAAAAAAAAAATAGATCAATAAGACCTTGAAAAGGAAAAAACGTTCAATGTATTCTCCCCATGACTTCATAAAGGCATTTTCAAATATTTAAAAATATAAATAAATCTTGTATTATATTTTTCTTAATCTACAAATATTAATTTTGTTATGTACACCGACTTTAGCTATTTCCAAAAAAAACCCATCTCTTTGTTAACTAATGCAGCTGCAACCCCTGAATCCCATTCTCATAACATATCTCAAGCTTTGTCGAGACCCAATTGGTTTTGTACAACAGAAATTCTTTTCAAAGGAAAGAGAAAATGGTGTGCACATAGAATTTCCCACACCGATTTTTTTCTTTATCGCCAACTCATTGTATTCACAATTTATATACATTCGTGTGTGACGTACACCATTTATATTCCTCTCAGCCCGGGCATTGCATCATCAAAAGATACATAAATTTATGCAAACACTTGAGTATGCATTTGATGATGTCACTAATGTTTGTACACTCTCGGTGGGCGAGCTCCGAAAATGCCGGGCATACGAACTCATAAATCGCATTTAATTGCTTGAATACCTTAACAAATGAATAGACGTTACCCCGGCCGCCACCTCGGCAATTTTGGCTCGCTAATAAACTTGATAAATGACAATGGCCAAAGGCAAAACCCCCGGGCGCCATTTTGAATTTCACACCATTACATGTGAGAATGGCGCTGTTACCGAGGCCGAAAAGATTTGAGAAATGGCGCATCATTTGGAAAGGAACAGGCCAAGTGGTGTCGAGTGCCAGGACTCTCCAAGTGATTCGCCAATTCATCCCGAGACACACACTGTGCGTACCCCGGAGTGGTCCCGGCCCGTGTTTATTTACCCAAAAAGTCACAACTCTGTGTGTGCTGTGTGTATGGCAAATACAAATAAGCAAACATCAAAACGAAAATTGCACAAATACACACAAGCCCTTAAGAGGCTAAAGGGGTGGGAGAATTTTTGGGGGGAAAGAATTGGATATAGGCTGGATCGGGGATGTGGGAAAAAAATAAATATATATTCATATCAGTAAATGATGTAAGACAATTTGGGCAGACCATACTCCAGGCCTAACCCTATCAGGAAAAATATTCGTAGTGCACCTTTAAAAAAGCGGTTAATACATTTTAAATTAAATTGGAAAACTAACTTAGACAAACGACATCTCAATATTTTTAAATAATGTTTATAAAACTATAGTATTTTTAGGGTAACAATCTGAGTTCTCCAATTTCCTTAATTCTATACCTTTGAATGACTATCAATCTCTTCAAAATACTACCTAGAATCATTGGACTTTGAAATTAAAGGCCAATTTCCCGAGATGTAGAGCCACTTTACTCGAAGAGTAGCCTAGTCAACCATAAACTACAAGTTGCATTTTGCGAAAATCGACTAAATCCATTCCATTTCTGCATTTTTATGCCATTTCCCGCTTGAGTGCAACGAGTCCCACACACAAAGCATACTATTTCGGCCAAAGAATTCCCAGAGACCGACCGACTTTTATGGCCAGAGCTGTTAAGAGACTTTGTTGGAGAAGTCCTGGCCAAAGTTGGTTTCCCAATCTGGCACTAATCGAAACTTCCTTTTTGTTCTGGATGGCCAAATGAAGTGTTTGCATTTAACGGCCCAGGCAGCACAATTGTGGCCAGCATTCAGTGGTATGTGTGTGTGTTTTTAGGGGGCATTATGCAAAAACTGTTGCGAAAAGTTTGCACTCCGAGAACGTGCCACAAAAACAGCAACAATGACGTCGCCTTCGCCGCCTTGATTTGTTTCGGGCACCACTCGGATTCAATGAGTTGCACAAGAAACGAACACAACTACCAGACAATCAACTGAGGGTGGGTGGTGGTGGGGTGGCTTAAGGTGGTTTTGGTTTGGTTTCGGGTGAACAGGGTGCAACAGCTGCCAGAGTAAACAGAATGAGGTCAGTTCTGTGTTGCATGTTGCTCGGGCATTAGGGTAAACTGTTGATAGACGTTGGTCGACGACTAATCACCAACTGCAGAGCGCTCTGGAGATAGGAGGGTCTGCCACGAGAGCCGTATGCAAATGAAGCCACATTAATGACTTTAAAAGCTGCCCGCTGGACTTTGACTACACGTTGTGCTAAACTATATGCAGCACCGAGTGGAAAGATACAAATTTTGTATATTGTGGGATGGTTAATTTTATGGTTCATAAATACAGACTCGGTTCCCCACATTTACTATTGAATTTTGCAATATTTTCTGCGATAAATACGGCAGTTTACTAATTTAAAAAGGATTTTGTATAGCTTGGCATTAAATTTACTTCATTTTCGAACTAATTAGTAATGATTTATTACTATTTTTTACTATTATAATCCAGCAAGTTATTAAATACCTCTGATATTCAACAAAATTGAATGTTTATGGGGACAAACATTCCACTAGACTCAACCGCTTAATGCAAATGTTAAACACTTTTATAAAAGTTAACACGAAGACAGCAGATTTATTGCACCTTTTCCTCCAAGTTAAACTTTCTCCCTGCGGACAGGCACAATCCTTCTACAAACGACAGGAATCCTTTTCACCCCTTTCCCACTTCGCCCTGCACTGCGTATGTCATAAATAATAAATGCGGGGCATATTGCCACCACAGAAGAACTTTTCTGCATTGCGTTGCGAGGTTCCTTTGTGGTTTGCTCGGTGCCAGGCCAGGAACCCTGGGGCAAACTCTTCTCAACCTTCCATTTAATTGACAATTGTCTGCAGCTGAACAGGAATAAAGCCATAAAACATTGACAAAGTCAACAGCGTGAGAAAGTAACCAAGGCGCCGAAAAGGAAAACTTGGAAGGAAGCCCCCAAAAAATAAGTTATGTGTACCAAGTCCCCGGAGCCCATGAACATTTCTATTTGTTGGCCTGCCAAGTACATAAAGCAAAGCTAAAATGTAAGCACAATAAACGCATCTGAAAGTTAGGAGTAACTCCGGCCAGGACACGGCTCCGGCCCCTTTTCCGCCTGCCTGACTCGGCTTCCTTGCGTCTTTTTTTGCGCACATATTTTTTGACAATTTATTTATGCGTTTAATAACGACATCATCAGCATGTAAGCGAACGCAGGCACAACATACTCATATATACATGCACTGCGAAAATAATTATTAGGAAATTATATGAATACGAAATGTATTTGATTTTATTATACTTAAATTATAAAAGATTCAGTTTATCATAAATCGTGAATTCAAAAATTAAATCAAAGCTTAATTGGGTAATTAAAAAATTTCGAATATTCCCCAAGAAGTATATGCATTAATGCCAGTGTTATTTTTCTCTCTGTAACTACGCATATTTACATATATCAAGCGCGGTATGGAGTGGGCTTGAAGGGTACAGACTCAGGGTAGCAATAAAAATGTCGCTGATTTGACAATGTTCTTTATGTTCCGAAAGTCTCCCGAAAAAGCTTTCAGCACCCCAGTTTATGTCCCGCCCCCATAGCCCCTCTTGAAAAGGTGACTCAACTCATTATGCAGTAATTTAAAATGACTTGGGTGATGTTAAAAGGGGCGTCAGGAAGCCACCTGGAGAGTGGCTTTAAAGGGTTGGAAAAATCCCGGGTATTCTCCCATTAAATATTTAAAATGTTTCATTAGCAAAGAGAGAGTGAGATCCATTCCCAGCACGATATAACCAAAATTCACCCTCCAATAAAACAGGAGCCCTCGATTACTCTTTGTTATTCTCGGGACCAATCAATCTCCCATTGCTCATGAAAAATTAATAACGATTCGATGTTCGAATCCATACCCAATCCACTATGTTTTTCCTCGACGAAAATCCCCGCCAGAACCAACTGTTGCATGGAGTTTTGCATGGTTGGTTGGCTGGCAATCTGGGCAATTATGTTGGCTCTGAAAGCGTACTGCCAACTCCCCTATTATCGTTTTCCCATTGCCTATGCCTCGATGGGAAAACGAGTAAACAAACATGGCCATAAATAAGCGGCTAATAAGGATAATTGCCTGCTTTACAAATTGTCGCAGAGCCCACACAAAAAAGCCGAAGGGAAAAGAGAGACTAAGGAGCAAGGACTAACTCGTGCCGCAGATACACTGATAGGGGACTCACACACACTGACACTGACGAGGAGGCAACAAACACACACACATCTACAAGTCAAAATAGTAATAAATTGCTAAAGAAAATGGCTTGGAGGGCCGGGAGAAAAGCCGAGCCGCAAAACCGGAACATATGGACAAGGATGCGGCTGAGGTCCTTTGAATTTTATGTATGTGCAAAAAAGAGCGGGACGAGGCGGCGGCGAAGCAGGAATCCTGCGAAGACAGACATCCTTATTTATGGTCGTGCGGTGCGGCAAATTAATAATGCGACTTTTCTCATTTGCTTGCCGTTTCGTCTCCGACCCTTGTCCTTTCTATGTAAATGGGACCTTGTGTGAAAGGAACTGCATTTAACCCCCAGCTGGGTGTCCCATGTATGTCGTCCTGGGTGTATAAATAACGCAAAAACCGAAACAAAAAGGAAAATATAAAACAATTTGCAATGGAAATGCCGCTGATGATGTGGTTCCCGAAGCTAATAATGACCATGATGAGGTTGTGTGGACAAAGTCAAGTCAGTCCGAGCACTCACATGGCCCGGAGCAGCTCTTCTTTCACTTGCCCCAAAATGCTAATGAGCCGCGTGTGTCAAGAAATTTCCTCTCTCTTTTTCCGTCAACTTTTCCTTGGAGTGTCGCCCGTCGTCTTGCGAGGCAGTTGGAAAATTTATAGCACACTTCCGCTCTGTCGCTCAGTTTGTTTTCCTGCTCTCCCCTTCAATTACATGGAATTCCTTCTGCCCTTTTATTGCATCTCGCATCGATCGGCCGCAGAATGCGGTGTTGTGCGTGTGATTAACGGGTGTCCTGTCAGAGTACACAGACAAGCATTCGAGCCACATCCTTTTGCCTCAGGCCTGCTGCTGCCGCTGTCCTGCGCAACATTCTTCGCCCCAAACTATCATACTTTAACTCATCTTTTATTTACACGAGAGTCGAGACAAGCCCGCAACGGCGTCACACTGGCGCCCTGCTATAACAACAATAGCAAGAACAAGAACTTGGGAATTACAACGACCAGGAACATCAACGGGTCATGTCAAGAGGCAGTGACAACAACAATTAAAAGGGGGGAAATCGTAGCACACTCGTGTATGGCTGTGTGTGTTTATGTGCAAATGAGCAGAACTACACTGCAGCTGTATTTAATATACACTGATCGAAGTTTCAAGGACTTAGTTTAGTCACAAAGAGTACAGACTTTCAATGGAAAATACAATATATTTAGCCAGGACTTCAAAAAGTATATACCTTTTGCTTTTAAACTGTACTTTTTATATCTCTTAATACCTCATTTTTTAAATCCTATATAAAATCAACACAGGGATTCATTTACTATTGCCATTAAAATAAGAACATTTCCAATAGATTACATATTTTACCTTTAATGAATATTTAGTACAATAGTTTTCCCCCTGCTATTTTGCGCTTGTGTACTGCCAGGCGACATTTTCTTTACCCTTTTTGCCTGACTCACTGGTGTATGCGCTTTTAATTATTGCCATGTGATGCTGTTGCTGCTTCAGTTTTATTATTCTCCTGTTATTTCCAATGTACGCCTTCCCAAAGAATCCCCCGAAGCCCTCATGTGTGCCGCCTTAGCTTGGCTTCAACGCCCACATTAACAGCCACATTGAGCAGTGGCAAGTGACAGCTTTTAATTAAATAATTGACTTTGCTCCGACTATCCGGCTGGTGTTCATTGTTTGAGTCCCATCTCGCTTTCATCTGTCAGATCAATATGACAAAAGGCAAGGCAAACAAAACGGAACGGAGGCAAATCAGCCAGATAGCCATGTTTACGATGCTGGCTAAAATGTCAGACAGACACGACGAGGAGTTCATTGAAACTTTTTGACTGCTCTGCGTCGCTCTGACTTTTGTCACTCATCAAGGGAAAAGCGAACAGAGGCTCATATAAGCTGATAAACAGATAAACGGAGGATAACAGGGAGAAACTATAGTATGCTGTATTATTTATGCGGGTCGCTAAACTTTCCCCCCCAAAAAAACCAATAATAAATGTGGGCTGAGCCAGATGAATGACCGAAAACAAAAATAAAAGAAAACCCTCTGCGTTTGTGCGCTGCATACAGATTTTAAATTTATTCCCAAAATGGAGTTCCCTGAACTCAAAGTGCCTCTCCTTCTAAGGGTTATCTACCCTCGCTGACCGCAAAGATAAGCGAATTTCTCGATTTATGATGCCACTAACGAAAATTGCAACGCAAAATGTTCTCTCTACCCAGTCATAATTTTTGTGGATTTTCAGGGTGGGAGGAGTGCTGGCATTGATTTCAGCCGAACATCTTTCGTTAATTGAGTCGTAAAGGCGGCGTTATTGATACCTCATTAGGCAAGCTGATAAACACGGCGTATGCGCAATATCCACCATTTTCCTTAAAGGCCGGTGCGACGGCGAACGCAACTTAAAGCCGCCGGCATTGCGCCCAAGTGCTTTGGGTGATTATATAAGTCCCGTCAGCTGCTCCTGACATTTTCCCTCTCGATTTTGCACCACTCAATCGAGTGGACAAGCCCCGACAATGGCCTTAACCACAAAACGCACAACAAAAGGCAAAGGGCAGGCATTTGGGGCTCTCGCCCAATGCGGGCATTCTCTCGGACAACAACAAAGAGAATTATTTATATGTACATAAAAGCTTAATTAAAATTTTATGATTATCATTTGGAATTCATCTGTTTACCTTGCCGGGGTCAGAGTTGAATTTAAGGAAAAACAATTCTGCTTTGTTTGCTAATTAAAGTCTATAAACTGGCAGCATGAGCATATTTGTGTGTTTTTAAAGTAAAACCAATTTAGATTGTACTTTGGATTAATTTCAGAAATAGTCTCAAGCCAAAACTAGCTCTAATTTGATTTAATTTTAATTAGACAGACAAAATATATTTTGAAATTAATGAACTCATATTTCATAGCAGCCACTCTGTGCATATTTCTGCGCTTTCATTAAATTCCAGCTCCCAGTAGCGCAATTTGTTCCTCTTTTAATTAGGTGGCTAATGATGATTGAAGTCCCCCTTTTCGCATTGAACAAATAATCCTTTTCAAGCACTATGCCACGACCTGCAACATTACCAAAAGGCAAAGGGCACGTAGCTGCAGCTGTCTCTTTAGCCCAGTCAAGCCGACCGAAACGTTTAGGCCACGTGCCAACAGAAGAAAGAGATTTTGCCTTGTTTCCTTCGGGGCACATGACGCCTTAAAAGTGTCGCCATTCCGCATTATTCGCCGAACGTGACCAGCCAAAGGCAGCGCGCCGTACAGATATATGTATACTTCAAATTTGTCTAAATATAAATTTATAAAAATTATTTTTTGGGTAGACCACACACGAAATATGGTTGAAATTTTAAATTTGAACTGTAAAAATCGCTTCAAAAGATATATTCGAACAATAAAAACAAAGGAGCACACGAAACAGAGAAAGCTGAAAGCCATTTGGCATTGATAGATCTCTCTGATAAATGGACGGGCATTATGACAAACATGCTGAAAAATCCAATGACAAAGTGACCAACGGGAGGCGATAAAATCGAAATCAAATAACGCCAAACAATGTCAGTCAAAACAGTCAAGTGGCGTAGCTGTCGAGAGGGGACATGCAGCAGAAATAATTGACAACGGCATGAACAAAAGGTGCAATTAGATTCAGGGCTGTCTGCACAGGAAAAATTATTTCTTTCAAAAAAATAAATTGCTGTTTATTATGCGAAATAAAGCTATTGGAAGGGGGTTACCAAAAATGCAAATATTTTATAAATAAATTGTAAGAAATATGGCAGATATTGTAACGTTTTTAAGAACAAATATTAATAACACATGAAATCAACTGCTGAATTCAGTTGAACTGAGTTTGTCAGGTACAAAGTTCGAATTGAATATTCTTCGTTAATAATTTTTCTGTTAAATGAAATCATTTGCTTTGTTCCCATTTTTCTTTAATTAATTAATAAATTCTTCATTTCATTGTGCTTAGCTGTTCAACCAATTGAATTGAACACTTTTAAGTTGCAGTGGAAGAACTACACTGCGTTTGCGCAATATTCCAGCATGCCAATCATTTATTTTTCCTACTTTCACCATCACTATTCAATTTTCATTTGTGACTGATTCCAAGTTTTATTTAACACGAAAGGCATCATAAAATTCCGAAACAAAATTGTGATTTAAAGTGAAAAAAAGAGAGTGTATATAACATAATAAATAAAAATAAAAATTCAACTGGCGTACGACATCGACAAGGCAAAAAAAGAGTTTCCCACGGTTTCGCAAAATGCATTTCGTATTATAATCCACCGATTTACTCCGAGCGCGTGCTAATCATAATCCGAATCATATAAAATGGGTGATACTTTGGACGAGACGCCGCCCACGCGACGCGACAAGCCGCACACCTTGAACATTGGCCAGGAGGAGGAGGGTTCCAACGCCACTCCAAGGGCCACCGCCACCGCCTCCTCTATCGCCATTCCCGCTGCCCGAACTCCACGCAACCGGATGCGTCACACGGATCGCGACGCGAAACGCGATCACTCCAGCGACGGCCTGGTGTCCAGCGGAAATCGCCGAGACGAGTTCACCGGGCTAGAGGCCCAGCCGCGACGCGAGAGTCTGAATAGTTGCGAGGCCAGCAGTCCGGTGGCCCTGTCTACCAGTCTCGGCAAGGCGGGACGGCTCAGCAACGCCGGCAGCTCCAGGTACCCGTCCGGCGGAGGAAGCACCTCCGGCTCCGGCATCGGCGTCAGTGTTCTCGGAGGCGTCCTTGGGGGCACCACCACCCGCAAGTGCGTCCTCACGCTGGACGGGTACTCCTATGTCATAGGTAAGTGGCAGCCACACGGGGTTGGCACTGGCTGTGGGAATACGGGCAGGTGGAGTGCCATTTAAGCCAATCCCCGCAGAAAGGTCGAACAAAGGAAGCGCTAAGAGAATATAAAAGGAGAAGGAACTAAGGGAGATGTGGGTCCATTACAATGAGGAAAACTTAGGAAAAGCGCTCACAATAGGTTTGACCTACTTAAGGAAATTGTTAAAACGGGGTTTTTAGAGAATGAAGAGGGTGTTATTGATTGCCCAAAAAGATGAAAACTCTTAAATATTTTAAAATTTATTTTATCTAAAATTCTTTGTAAATAAATTTGAAATACTTTAAATACTTTTATCACATTAATAAATAATTGCATTGTTCGTAAGTTTGAATTAGATGTATTTCAATGTATTCACTCTTCGCCTCTTATTCACGATACCCGACCACTGTGCGGCAAGAGTCACCTTGGCGCTTTGGCCTTTGTTCCCTTCTTTGGCCTGGCCCCCACCTGAACTCCTTGCTGAATGAGAGAGGAAATAAAAAACCAGAGGAGTCTGGAGCTCAAGTTTTAATTTCATACAACTCATTTTTCTTCTTCTCGGGAACGCATAAAATAATACGTGTGTATATGTATAAGTCTATAACTTATTTTTCTATCATTTCATTTCAGGTAAGTCAATTCAAATGGCAACAAAAAGGCAGCTCCACAAAAAGGCAGCACATTGAGGGCAATCCATTCCGGAGCGAGTGCGGGTACGTCCGTGGCTCGTTGCAGCATTAAATTGAAAATGAAATTGAATTTCCAACGAGTTGGGCTATTATAAAAGTTAAGTCCCTCGAACGCCCTGGCCCAACCAGGGCCTCCCCTCGGATCGCCGTTCGTCCTCTCTCTATGCCATCATCCGGGTGGCAACAATTCATTTAGAACTCTCTTGTTGGTCCTGGCCTGCGTTGAGGTAAGAATTTATGAGAAACTTTTTATGCCTTCTGCATATGCCACGCAGATTTCCTGGCCTCCGTCGCTTAGATTTCCAGTAAAAAGGGTATATGCTGTGTTTTATTGAAAATCAAAAGTATAGTCTAAATATCAGATATTTTTATAAAATTCTAAAAACATTCGTATGTAAATAAATGATACCGACAGTCGTTTGTCGAAATTAGTTAATGAAGAAAATTGAACTTAATTTTGATCCATTCCACAAAGTGCAAAATAATTTTATTTAATTAAAAAGAAAGCCGTTAATATATATATTGTGCTTTTCCTAATTTTTACTGCACAATTTTGAATAAGTTCTTTAAATCATGTACCAGGTATTTCTGGGTCTTATATAAAATCTCTTACATTACAATGCCAAGGGTAGGAAACAGAAATTTAAAAGTCTGTGGACCAAGTAAACAAGGTTCTGGGGTCCGGTCCCGTTTTGAGTGGCAGCCGTTCTGGCCAAGTTTGATAACCGCCTTCTGTTGGCCATATGTACATATGTTGGTTTCCCTTTAGCCTCCCAGCACCCTTTCTGTTTTGTTTTCTCGCTCGGACCAAGCAACTCTCAACCCCTTTTTGGCTTAGTTTGCATGGCTACCGGTCGTCGGTGAGTTGTGTTTTTGGCTAATAAACCGACCGGGACCACAGTGTAAGTAAAGGCAGAGCCCCTGTGTCCATTTGAGATTAAAATTCATGAATTGGATCTCGAAGGAAATGAATTTGGCAGCCACCGTGATGGAGTGCATTAGATATTCGGTGAAACACGCATGCAATTTCGGATTTCATTCTAGCGTCTCTGTTGAGTGGCCCAAATGGGAAATGGACATGGTTCATTCTGAGAGATTGGTTTGTATTATGCTAGTTCAAGGTTGCTAGAACAAATGGATTTATTAATAAATTATAACTTTCTGATATAAGTTGTTTTTTTTTTATCTAAAACTATACATACTATTTACTATACTATTTAACCCTATGCATTTACTTAAAAAAAAATAGAAAGTCTTCTTTAAATTCCTGCCTATCCTTAAATCTCATCATGACATTAATTTTCATCCTTTTTCCGAAATAGTTCCCAGGCTGGAATTAAACATTTTGCCAATTCTTTTGGCCCAAGGTCAGGTCTGTGCCCCCATCCGACCCTAGTCCGAGTCCGAGTCCCCCTTTGAATGTCCTGGCATGTTCTAGGGTGGCTCGTTTGTCCGGTCACGTAGCGGCCACAAATCGTGCGGCGATTTTGAGACAAAGCCGGGCCAAGTCTTGTTTGAGCCCACGGCCCCAAAAGCCACGCCCCCCATTTGGCCACCCCCCTGTGCCTTTTTGGCCAAGTCGCTTGGCGGCCGCCGCCTGTCCTTTTGGCTTTCAATTTATGGGCGCTGCAATATTTTGCAAATACCCGTAGCATATCCTGCGGCGACAGCGCAGACAGCGTTGCAATAAATAGTCGAGTGTTTGCTAGTGTGGTTGTGTGTGAGCGAGTGCTCGGAGGGAAGTGTCCTTCAATTGACATATTACACTTGTTGTTGGCCCTGTCGCGGCTGTTGTGTCTTTCGCCCCTTTACTGGTTATGACCCTCGATTTGTTTTGCCTCCTTGCTGAAAAAGGGATGGCTGGATGGATAGATGAATGGCTGAAGGGTTTCTTGTCCTGTCGATGGATGGGCGGGAACGAAATCCTGTCTTGTTTTTGTCTGGCTAAAAGCAGCGCTTGGCTGATCAAGCGTTCGTCCGACAAGTTGGACGCATCGACAGCATCGACCCATAGGCTGGAGACTAATTGATGTACCGCCAGACAGCAGCAGCAGCTGTTCCCACACCCTTCGCTTTCGCTTTTCCCATTTCCCGTTTCCTTTTCCCCCCTCCAAAAAAGAAAAAGCGAAAGGGTTAAGTGGCTCATTTAGTTTGAGGCTCAATGGGCTTTCGTTTGGGTCTTGGCTAATTTTGTGAAAGGAGTTTTAAGAAATTAAATCAAACAAGAATAAGGATAGCAGAAAAAGGAGTCATTAACGAAGATCGATTATAGGGAGCTTTGTGGTATCGATAAATAATCAAGGGTAGGGCTGGCAGAAAAAAAATAAAAACAGAGCTCCCCTTCTTTCTCCCCATTTTCTTTTTATTGTAACCATATAATTTTTAACAATAAAAGCCATAAAAAAAGTTATTTAATTAAAAAGGGACTGGCTTCCCCGCTGGGAGTTGAACAAAGAAAAGTTTTTTAATAATTTAAAAAATATTAACGCCTAACTCTGGTAACTTCCCGGCAGTCTTCCAATCGTGAACTACCACAATCCGTGGCATAGTCTCAGGCGCGGCAATAAACGAGCGCATTGCTCAGATGCCTTGACCTGCCCAGGGCTTTGTTCTTCAGCCTTTCTGGCCGAAAGCGACAAGGAAATTTAATCAAATTTGCATAAATTCCGCTCAAACACAAAACGCTCCGAAAAATTCTCCGAATGCTAAGGAATGCGACAAAGGCAGCTACGACTCAGGCGGAGGCAGAGACACACATACGAACATAACGTTTTATTGCCATGTGGGTGGGCTCCATTGGGTTATCCTTGCCATACTTTAAAGGATAATATATGCATCTTTACTCCCTTTTTGTCCTTTCTCCTTTTGTCCCCCACCGTGTTTTCTTTTATGGCAATGGCCTCTCAATTGGCAATCAATTTGCCTTAGTCTCTGCGGGCCAACTTTTTCTTTCAAGTGTCAGCGACAGCCATAATAATAAAAGAAAGAAAGAAAGGCTTAAAATCAATTTTCGTTAAACCCTTCGGAAAGCACACAAGGACAGGCACACACACACATTCAGACATAAAACTGATTACCAATGGCCGGAACGTTGGAGATTTTTTAATTAAAAACAGTTAAAACTGGCGCCAACGACTGTCTGCAAAATTTATGTAGCTGGGAGTCCAAAAAAAAAAGGGAAAAATTGGAAGTAACACAGGGACTGGACTTTGAGATACCTTTTACTAATAAAATAACAATAAAATAGAGGAAGCAAATGTCTTTACAAAAAATTAATAAAGTGGCTTGCTTTATTACATATTTCCAGGAGAAATATAAAAAGTCTCTTAAAATATTACTAATAACCTCCTCCGACTATATATATAGCATTATATTGCTAATTCATATATTCCACTCAAAATACCCCTTTTGTTCCACAAATACAGAGTATTAAAATACATAGAATAAAGGAAAAAGTCCAAAATGGCGGCTGCCAACAGCAGAAACACACGCGCCAAAAGGCTGGCTTTAAATCTGGCGAAAAAGGATGCCCGCAAGGATGCCACTTTTGGCGCACAAAGGTGCACCGCCTCCTGTCAGAGATTTTCGAAAATGTTTGCTACAATTTAGCTAACTAGCACAAAGGCTTAAGCACACACACAGACACACTCGCTTGTAGTCCTTGTTTGCACCCGCCGCTCAAATGTCAGACAACAGAAGCCAGACAGCGCGTCGACGCGACGTCGTTGTCCTGGCAATTCGTTGAGGTGTTTTTGCCATAATTTGCAACTCAATTTCTCTCGAATTTTCGAGTCCCCTTGCAGCAAGACGTCGCGGCGTCTGAAGTTTGTTTAGCGCAAATGTTTCACTAAGTAAACTTAAATGTAATTTAAACTTTTTAAGCACTCCACAAGCAAGTTGCAAATTACAGTTGCTAGAAAATCTTCCAGAGGTTTCTGCTTGTGCGTTTTGATTGAAGTTTCAGCCTGTGAGCTTAATATTTCAAAGAATAATTTGCTATTTCGAGAGCATCAAGTAGAAATTAAGTACAGGTTATATGCGGAATGCAGGACCCTAAGCATAATATTTAATAAAATAGTTAAGTATATTATTTATATACTTTTTACAAGACTTATGCTAAAATGATCCTTCAAACTGAATTTATATACAAACATTGTGTATTTCGGAACACATTTCCTGGTTGATCTAAGCTCCTATTTCTTCATGGCGGTCCTTGTTGTCCTTGCCGTTTTGCGCTCCAGTTAATTTGCAGGCACTTGGCTGTAATTTTATTGGCATATCCGGTAACTGGCTGTGATGTTGTTGCTCTTGTTTTTGTTTCTATTTCCCTTGCCAACAACTGGCAGTCATTGGCCCAACTAGTCTGCTCCGGAGGATGCCTCCTGTTCCGAAGCATCAATGCGTTAAACTCGCAACGAGGGCTGCCAACTGCGGCAGTCCTTGGAAATCGCGAAACTATTCGAAAGCGGCAACAAATTGAATAAGAACGATTGTTGACACTTCCCACTTTTCATTCACTGCAAAAGCCCTTGCCCCGCACTTGAAACTCTGTGAGGCGTGGATAACTTATCAAGTTTGTTAGCGTTCGAGTGCAGCTTTTCCGGATCCTGGCTGGGATTTGTAAACTAATATAGACTGATGCAGTTTCCATTGGCAGGATAGCACTTACATTTATTTGCCAACGCACAAAGTGTGAAACGTTAAGCAGAACAGATAAGTGTTTTTGCAGACATTGAAAGGGGGGAAAATTGTATTTATTTAGGGAAGCATTCCCCTGCCTGTTTAAATAGTGTCCTCATTAAAGGATAAGTGTAGCTAAGATGACAGATAGAAATTATGACAAAAATAATTTAAATCGGTTAATTGTTGTTCAGTGTTATCATTATTTTCAATTTAATATTATTATTATAAATATTATATTCATTTAATTCACTGCCAAGCACTACTTTCAATTGAAATTCCAATTAAAAAAATTGTTCATAAATATTAACATTACAGCACTTCAACGGAAGCTGTGAAACCACTTGGAAATCCATTTTCCCCCAAAGAAAAACTCATCTATCACCGCCGCCTCCGCATCTTTTTTTTCTTTCCCGCCTCTTGACAGATTCGCTGGTGGAGGAAATTAAATTTGCAAATCCCATTGGCCACATTCAGTCCAGTGTTCAGGAGTCGTTAGTCGCCGCCAACTGTTAATGACATTTAAGCCGATGTTCGTTTTATTAATTAATTAATCAATCAATCAATCGGCGCGAGTACACACACATAGAGTAGAGGGGAAAATCAATCAAAACTGATGCTGATTGAAATTCACTTTGGTCCATTTGTGACGCCACAAGTTGTAGACCAGCAGACCCACCAGCACCACATTGGCCGACTGGATGAGCTGCTTAACCAGGTTGCGTCGCTGTTGGCTGAAAGTGGCGGGAATATAAACTTAGTGATTGGGCCAACCGAGAGTTGTCTAAAACAGCCGGGCCGGAACTCACCTCATTACCGCCGAACTGCGCTCACTTAACACAATTCCGCCTCCGGGGGGCAGATTAAGTTCGGAGGCCTCGTCGACCAGAATCCTGTCGCTAAATTATTCAGATAGTTTATATTTAATACCGCACTCAACACCAGTGGTTGGCTGTTGTGGAAAGAGAGAAGGAGGTGGTACCTTCTCCGAGCGAAATGAAACGCAGCGGGGCATATAGACAGCAATATATACTCTTAAGCCGATGAAAGCCCCCATGCCCCAAATCCCCTTGTTCACCGTGGCGTATTGGCAATGAAATGTTTAAACTTGTGTGCAAGGAAAAATATTAAAAGATGTATGAGCCACATATATAATGCAGAGTATTAAAAAGAGCTTTATATCCCCTTAAATATTTTAAAGATTATTAAAATATAATAGAATATGATAATAGTTTTTGAAATCGATAGATTGATATTCCTAAATCATGCTTCAAATTTTCAATAGAGAACTTAAAATATGTCAAACTTTTAAAACAAAATTGCTATGGAAAATTGTTCATAAATATATCAAACTATGGAAAAGTAAACTGTTCTCTTATGACAATCACAAACTATTAAATTTCTTATCCAAACAACTGTCATTTGTTGGCAAAATGTTTGTACAAGCGTCGGGGGGCAATCAAAAAGTTTCCAACAAGTTATTGAGCATACTCAAAAGTTTTGCGATAGTTGGCATTTACAAACATTTAATTCAGTTATTAAACGTCATTTATAAACTTTCGGCTGCGGAATATTTCATATGCCCTGCGTTGCGACATTTCAAAAAAATTCAAAAAAAAATCTTTCCCAGCTCCATAAATCTTTGCTCTTTTTTGTGTGTTTGCTGCTTTCTGTATGTGGAAGCTCTACATCGTCCAAACATGAAAAATTACAGGCGCCAACGAGGAGAAAGAGACTGAAACAAAGTTCCGGGCAAGTTGCCAGAAGCAGGCGACGATGTGGCCACTTTTTCCGGTCAGAAGCCGGAACCGGACCCGGTCCCCTGGACTCTCCGGTCCTTCATTAGCACTAGGACAGCGTTAAATTCAATCTGAAAATCGCACAACACACACAGAGAGGCCATGGCACGTTGTAGAATCATTAATTTTCGCCCATTTTGTATTCAATCGCGTGACATTTTGAACTGGAAATGCAATTAAAGAGGAAACTTTTGCCGCCATCAGCTGGTAATTCCTCTAATCCCATTCCGGCTAGACGAGCCTGCAGACGAGTCCTTCGCGGGCGGCCAGGGAAAATGCACTTGCGGCCAGGGATTGACTGCAGCGGGAATACACAGAGAGAATAATATGAAATGTTTGATATGATATGATATGTGTTTTTAAAAGCAATTTATAATGTAGAATAATATAATTGCCAGTGTAAGGCAGGAAATGGAAAAGTGGAATTTAATCTATTCCTTGAAACTTACCCCATTTCATATTTGGAATCCACTCCGGAAACTTCGACAACCAGTTTCTTGGGACGATTAACGAACTCTGAGAGATCCACCAACTGTTCCCTGTCACTCACATTTATGATGGTAATTATCGTTTCAAAGTTGGGATAGGAGCTGCAAAGTTATTTCCCAGAAGTTGATTGGTTTTCCCTACTTTGTTTTGGTCACCTACCGCTTGAAGGCAAAAACCCAACGTGAAATGGGTTCGATGTTGAAGCGTCCCATTCGCATTATGGCCGAATGTCTTAGCTCTATAAGGTCCTTGTAGACACTGTAGTGGCTTTTGTTGGCCGCCTTCTGGACCTCCAAGTTTAGTTCTGGGTAGTTCGGATGAACGGGCAGCCAAGTCTTCGGGGCAGTCGAAAAGCCTTTAGGAAGGGGAATTATTAATTTTCTTTTTGCATTTTTAAGTGCACCATAAATTGTTCCTAGAAACTCACCCGCATTCATCTCGCTACTCCACTGGAATGGCGTTCGCTCAGGATCCCGGGAGACCTCCTTGTAGAGCTTTTTTCCCACATTTCTGGCCGGCGGGTCCACCGTATCCTGCCAGCTGATGTCGCGATAGTCCTCCATGCCCAGCTCCTCGCCCTGAAACGAACCACAAGAGCGATGGCCCAAAGACCACATGGCAGTAACAGAAGTGCAGAAACTCACGTTATATGTGACTGCCACGCCGGGCAGGGTGAGCAGCAGCAGGTTCATGGCATCCACGCTGGACGCACCGAATCTGGAGGCCACCCGGGGGTTGTCGTGGTTGCCCATGACCCAGTTGGCCGCATGCCCGCGCGGCATGTAGATCAGCCACTTCTCCACGTTGTAGACAAAGTCACGCGCATCCGCGTCGCCTTTCACGTCCGTAATGAAGTGGAAGTTGAAGGGCAGATGCGAGCCCCTTACCCCATTGTGGTCCTCGTAGTAGTCCGCCAGCTTGGAGAGTCCCGCATACGCCTCCGTCATCATGATGCGTGTGGGTCGTTCCGGGTGCTTGGAACTGAAGTCGTCCAACAGTCGCCGCCAGTGCTGAATCATTTCCAGGACCTCGGGCAGATCCTTGGTGTAGATGTGTTTGCTGTAGTCGTAGGACAGCGGGTCCTGGGTCTTTCCACTCAATGGCTCATCCCTTAGAGACTCATCCTCAAACAAATGGTTGACGGCATCGATGCGAAAGCCAGCAACGCCTTTGTTTAGCCAAAAGAGGATCACGTCGTCCATGGCCTGGACCACCTTGGGATTGCGAAAATTCAAATCCGGCTGCTCCTTGGTAAACTGATGCAAATAGAACTGCTGTCGGCCCTCGTGCCACTCCCAGGCAGAACCGTAGAAGACGGACTGCCAGTTGTTCGGCGGCAATCGGGTGCCATTCTCTTGGAGGATTCCATCCTGCCACACATAGAAGTCCTCGAAGCCCGGCTCCTTGGCTGCCGACTTCTTAAACCATTCGTGCTGGTCCGAGCTGTGATTCGGCACAAAGTCCAAAACTATTTTGATCCCTAAGCCGTAGGCGGTGTCAATCAGCTCCTCAAAGTCCTGCATTGTACCATACTCCGGCTGGATCTCCTTGTAGTCCGATATGTCATAGCCAAAATCCACCATAGGTGACTGGAAGATGGGGCTCAGCCAGGTGGCCGTGATGCCCGTTTCCGCCAGATAAGGCAGCTTTGAGGTAATCCCCTGCAAGTCCCCAATGCCATCGCCGTTGCTGTCCTTGAAGGACCTTGGGTAGATCTGGTAAAAGACCGTGTGTTGCCACCAGTCGATAAAGTCCTCCGTGTCGCTCTTCACCAATCCGGACATGGCGGAGCCCGAATACAGCAGACTAAAAAGAATGATTTGGATGAGTGGAGGAGCGTACATTTCGGCCAAGATTTCGATTCGATGTGTTCGACAGTTTTCAGCTTGACGGTCACTTTTATAGGCACGCCAAACGTATGATTAAAATTATTATTGCATTAGCCTTTTTTCTAATTAACAACGGTCGCATTAATTCTATAATTGAGTGGGGAAGATTTTTATCAGCTCGAATCAACAACAAATTGCACAATAACAAATGGCGAGATGAATTAAATGAGTAAACAAAATTGTTTCTCCCAATTTTACGGCACACTGCACTTGACTGTTTGATTTTATAATAAAGCGCCTGATGGGTGGCAGCCGAGTGGCTTTTTATAGATCTCTCGGATCAAAATGATCACTCTGCTCACCTCAAAGATTTGTAAATAAAACTAAACGTAAATTTGTTTTCGCCAATTTTTTGTGCGCTTTTAGCAGCTGCCGGCGATCGACTGAAAAGCTTTTGTAGAGGCGATCAATATCAGCTGTTGAATAAAGCTTTCGATCCACAAACATGAGGTACAGAGAGAAAAGGTGGCTCAAAAAAATAGTTCCCATATATTGGTAATATTTATTAGAATACTTTGAAATTAGCAATTTTATTTTTAAATATTTTTAAATAATGAAAAATCAATTAGCCTCCTTTTCAGTTAAAATATTTATTTTATTAAAATAATTATATTATCATTTGTAAAAAAAATTGATTACCCCTTCAGTTTGTTTATTAAATATATCTAAATTATAAAACAATGTTAAACATATGAAATAATTAAAATGTAATTTTAGTATATTAAAATTAATAAAACTCTAATAGAAATGGTTCTGGGGAAAGATTTTCTTATTAACAATGTTTAGCTAAATGATCTGCTGACTTAATTGATTAATTAATAAAATAAAAAGAGTCTTAGTTAATATATTTTTAAATTAATGAAAATTCAATTCAATTAATTTATACTGCTCCGCTAAATAAACTTTTTATGAACACCAACAATTGAGTTATGTTTATGAATATTACTTCACACATTTTTAACACCTGTAATTAAGCAAAAACATCTCCCTAAGCTAGAAATGAGTTATTTTCAATCAATTATAATACTTTACTTTAATGCCCTTCTAAACTTCGCTCATCTGTTTCATTGACACTTCAAATTGGCACCGTAAACTTGAAAATCAAAACAAAGCCTTCTGTCAACCGCATTTATTTATGCCACCTCAAACGCCAAATTTAATTAAATTGCGGCCGACCATTCATCAAAAAAGGGGGCCACAAAACCAGACAAGAACGACATTTATGAATTACGACTTTGAATTCAAGTCGAGGAATTAGCCGCGGAGAAAGTGCCAGAATACGGGGGAGTTAAAAGAAGAAGGTCCGCAGGCAAGTACTCGCAATTCAATTAAAATGTAATGTAAACGGAATGAAAATGTGTTTTTTGCCTCGCAAATGAAATGGAAACTCGAATTAAATTGCCCACCCGAGATACATTTGAAATGAAAAGTAGAAAAGCTGTGTGGCCAATGGAAAACTTTCTCATGCTTTAATGCTGAATACTAAATAGTTGTCGCTGATTACTTTCGCTTGTTCAGCTCGATGACTAGGCCCTCGTAGGGGGCCAGTTCAATGGCCTCGGCCTTGAGTCGATCTCCCACTCGGTACTGTGACTCCGCTCCAGTCACCAGGACACTCAGTCGGTTGGGTTGATCGATGAAGTCGCCAATGTCCACCACCTCGATGCGGTTCTTCACGTTCAGGATGGTTAGCAGAGAGTGTTCGCCCTTGAGCTCTCTGGGAATTACAATAAAACGTAAAAGTTAGCCAGCAAAAATTAAATTTTAGATAACTATTGCTTACGTAAATAACTACAATTAATACCGACAGAAAAATAACTATAATAACTGCTGGAAATCTACTATTATCTCAGTAACTCTCCCCATACTCACCGCTTAAAAGCAAATACCCTGCGATTGACCACCTCCGGCACAAAGGATCCATTTCTCAGGACAGGTAACTGCCTGAGCTTCAGCAGGGACTGATAATTCTTGTAGTGACTTCGCCTGGCCACCTGTTGATTGCGGAGGTTCAGCTCCCTGTAGTTGGGATTGACTGGCAGCCAGGTGTGGCTGGCATTGGAGAACCCAGCATTGAGTCCATCGTTCCATTGCATGGGAGTACGCTCGGGATCTCGGGAAACCCACTTGTAGTTATCCCGTCCCGCTTCACAGGCGGGCTGATCGACAGTGTCGCTCCAGCTGATGTCTCTGTAGTCCGTCATACCCAGCTCCTCACCCTGGAATTATAAAAATCTGAATATAGTCTATCTTTAACATAGTATATACTCACATTATAGGTAATTGCAATGCCTGGCAGTGTCATCAGCAGCATGTTCATGGCATCCACAGTCTGTGGCCCGAAACGCGAGGCCACTCGAGGATTGTCGTGGTTACCCATTACCCAATTTGCCACATGACCATGCGGCATATAGATAAGCCACCTTTGGATGTAGAAAACAAAGTCCGCAGCCGTCGAGTTCTCATTTAGTTCGGTGACAAAGTCAAAGTTGAAGGGAAACTCAGGACCCTGAACTCCGTTCGCATCCTCGTAGTATTCCATCAGCTGGGCTACCGAGGCATAGCCCTCTGTCATCATAATCCTAAGGGGTCCGTCGTGGGTGGCCGAGTAGTTGTCCAGGAGCTGCCGCCAGTGCTGGAGGAGACCGTAGTCCTCGGGTTGGTTCCTGGTGTAGATGTGATCCAAATAGTTCTCCAAATTGGGATCATCGGTGGCTCCGCTGCGAGGCTCATCCCTCAACTGAGCATCCTCGTAAATATAGATAATGGCATCGATGCGAAAACCGGCTATTCCCTTGTTCAACCAGAAGAGCATCACATTGTCCATGGCCTGGATGACGGCCGGGTTCCGGTAGTTTAAATCCGGCTGGCCGTAAGTAAACTGCCGGAGATAGTACTGTTGTCGGTCGTCGTTCCATTCCCAGGCGGATCCAGAGAAAACCGACAACCAATTGTTGGGCGGAACCCGAGTGCCGTTGTCGAGCAGAGTGCCATCCTCCCACACGTAGAAATTCTCGTATTCCGGATCCCTGGCCACCGACTTAATAAACCAGGGATGCTTATTCGAACTGTGATTCGGGACAAAGTCCAGGATAACCTTGACGCCCAGTTCATTGGCGCGGGCTATCAGGGCATCGAAGTCCTCGAGGGTTCCATATTCCGGCTGAATGTTCGTATAGTTGGAAATGTCATACCCAAAGTCCACCATGGGCGACTCGTAGATGGGACTGAGCCAAACGGCCGTGATGCCCGTTTCCTTGAAGTACTCCAGCCTGGATGTGATGCCCCGCAGATCCCCTATTCCATCTTGATTGCTGTCCTGAAAGGACCTAGGGTATATTTGGTAGAAGACCTCGTGCTGCCACCAATTGTATTTCGCGTCCTGCTCCTTTTGCTGATTGTGATTGTGGCCCAGGACCAGACCCACACTCAGTATTACAGTTAATACTCTTATAACACCCATCTCGGTCAACTGCCGAACGAGCTTTCTATTATCAATTAAGTGTTGCGGCCTTTTTATACCTCAGCCGGCTTTTCAATTCCGGTTTTGTTTATTTGCTTTGGCGATTCGCTTAAATATTTGACCAATTGTCGCATCACTTTGAAAAGTGTTTGAATGAAATTACTCCCCCATGTAGCAATTAACATTTAATATTTTGTTTTATACCAGTTGGCCAAACAGCGGAAAATTTACTCACCCTTAAATGTAGCAGAAACAATGAAAATGTATCATCAATTGGAAGGAAGGACGGAAGTAGGCTTTGTCCAATTTATTTATTTTTATATTAAACAATTGTGGAGATCAATGAAGGTTATCATGGGATATTGGATTAACCAAGCTAACTTACCTTAAAACCAACCCATTTATTATCCAGCAACCCGCGAACTTCCTTGGCGTGACCATGACAACCAAACTGGGAATAAGACTCCTTCCAACTCCTTGGAACTTTACTTTCAACCAGGACTGAATCTGGCAGCTTAATTAAACATTTTGCCAGCCTCAAAAGACACGAGCGAGCAACAAAAGGGCTGCCAATGTTAATCCTGAGAGTGCTCCTGGCTGTTCTCTGACTTTATTGAAAATTTGGCGCGCACAAATATGTGCAGAAATCTTCACGTTGATCACACAGGCCAAAACTCGGCATAATTTTTCCGCTTTTAGCCGGGACATGAAAAGGGTTTGACACGGGGCGTGGCTCACTGCTCACATTGGGATTCCTTTGGCGCTCCGGAATCAAAGCGAAGGAAATTTGCAGTAATTTCCAGGCCGCACCTCCCCTGGGGAAAATGCGAACCGGGCGGAAAGTGAAAAGTTAAAGCGAAATGTTTTACGGGGAAGCGTCGGCTAATCCGCCGTCTGTCCCGCCAAAACTGTGCCAGCTCACCACTCACCTGTCTCACCTGTCTGTGGGGCGGCGGCGGCGGCTGCTGGCAGGACAACGAGGTTTAGCTTTCATGTCGCGACGCTGATTGAATTGCCTTTGCGAGAAGCCTTTTGTGCCAGGACATATCCTGAGAGGGGCGGACTTAACGTTTTTCTTTTTCATTTTTTGTATTCGGAGCACTTTTCAATTTCGGGCTCTCGGGTCTTCGGGCTCCCCGAACACGAATAAATAAATACACGGCCTAAATTTTGTATTATGTAAATATTTAATCATATCAACGAAATTTTCGGCTGCTTGGCATATTAAAAATCGAGCTCCCACTAATCCCAGATATTTACGAATTTGGCACACGCGCCTAAACATATGCTACGCTTTTCCTCTCTGCCGCTTTTCCATTTCCCTTTCGGTGCAACCCTTGGCGGGCCAAGCATGTGCTCTGTCTCATTTTTGCCTTATTTTTTGGGGCCTTCTATTTGATGTTGTCAATACGTTTACGCTTATCAAATACTTGTTATCACAAATCGATTACAACAACGCCAGGTTTGTTGGCATTTGTAGAGATTGTCGGCGTCGTTGTCATAAGTAGGTTCCACATGTAAATTTCCATATACACTCGCTTGTTTTTTTCGTTTATCCATCCGACCTTTGCTATTTTGCCTTTATTGTTATGACTACTGGAGGGGCGGTGGCGGGGCAAACCTCTTTTGACAGAATATTATAATATCATCGGATTGAGGCTCTGATAGATAAACCGTCAGTCAAGGCAATGACTGATACTACTTGCTCGATATTAGCTCGCATTTGCGTGGTGACAATTTGCTAAAAAAAAAAGGGTTTAAGCCCTATCGGGAACATTTAGATTATTGGCTTTAACATAAAAATAAGTCAAAAACAAGAAAGGAAGCTAACTTCGTCACGCCGAAGTTTGTATACCCTTGCAGATTGGT
>JAEIIL010005516.1:0-32749 GCA_018905715.1 Drosophila lini | reverse complement strand
AATAAGTACATATATAAAAATGACAGCTGACAAGGGTGTGAGCAGGAGTAGTGAGCCAGCAACAAACACGGCCGGCAGCCGAGAGCGGACACATCAATTAATTGTCAATTGCGCGTATTTTCGCACGGCGGTTTCCTTTGTGTCCGCACCTAAAAAAAACTACACACACTTCATTGAGAGATGCTGCAGGAGCTAGAGGAAAAAATAATTAAGTGGCCATTGTGAGAGCGGCGGCATTATCAATTATGGAGTTACACGACGAGAAAATCTGAATTCTGCTACACATCCTGGATAGTTCTGCCATGAAAAGTTATTTCTACTCTACCTTTCGGTTTATGAAATATCAAACCTTGATAGTTTTAGGAGAAAAAAATCAAACTTTTCCCTTTAGTTAACTTCTAAAATCGATACAAGTTTTCCAGCCGTGTACGGAAGCCGCCGATATAGTGACACTTCTTAGGCGCTGGGCAGTCGTGTATCTTGTAGCTACATTGTTAGCTGTCAAATGTAACAAATATCAAGCGGTTCGTAAAAAAAGAAACAGAAACTAGATCACTCTTCGGGCTGCAGGGGCTCGCTTCGTTCGGCAATCGTTTGTCAAGTTCATAGCAAAAACCAGGCACGCACGTCAGAGCCAGCCACAGCATCCAGCACTCAGTCAGTCGCATCTGCCAGCTACTCAGGCCCATCGGGCCATCAATGGCTCGGGGCTGCATTTATGAAGTGTCGAACTGACAAGTTCTGGTGTCCCTCCGAACGCGTCCTTTGTTCTCCGCTAACAAGATACAATGCACGAGTTTCAAGATACAAGATACATTCTGGGGTTACATCTAATAGCTTCGCGCCCTGTCCCTTCTGTTTATTAGCTGTTTATTTTCCCAGTGGCTTAGCCACTGTTTTGTGTGCTGGGCAGACTCGGTACTTCCTGCCTCCAAAATCGGTTCGATTCGATCCTGCTACGTCAATATTTATTTAGTAATTGGCACACCTTGTAGCTCAGGGCTGTTCGCTAAATGATATCACAACAAGTCTGGTTAGGCGAAGAATGGTTAGCTGGGGATCAGATCTGGGACTAGGATTATAGGTGTTTAGAAAAACAAAACTTCCCGGGCAACGAGCTCACCGATTGACGATCCTTACAGAGATTAGTGGTGGGATTTTAAAATGGCAGTTGCTTACGAACACGAATTGTTTTGCTTTTGACACAAAGTCATATCGTATACAAGGAAATCATAAATTTTTAAAATAACAAAGTTTTTTTTTACCTTGTAGCTGAGGTGGATACAGTAAAATATAACAATGAACCAATCTGATCCTCTAAAATGGGGCTGCTTCATTAAAATGGTTATTTATGTCCAAATATTTTATAAATAATTTTTATTTATAAAGTATTGTAAATCCAGCATTATTTTAATACACAAATTAAAAATAGAAAATCATAATTCTCGCCCTTATATTTCTCAAGAAGCAATGAAGCCTATAATTCTCTAAAAATCACAGGAGGTTCTGTTGCTGTTCCTCCAGAAATCTCAGCTGCATCGCGCACGGTAGCTTCTGCTTCATATCAATATTCAAATTGTGGCTCAATTGAAAATTTGTTAACTCGCAATGCTGAAGCCGCAGCTTGGAGTTGGCTAAGAGCGAGTTGGGGGAACCTGGGGGAGCTGGCTCCCCAGAAATCGTGATAAACGTCAAAATATCACGTTGTGCCGCTGGAATGGAGAGAAGAACAATGGCCAGCTCCTGCTGCTCCTCCCAAAGAGGCGTCGTTGGCGGCTTTTAGGCGCGCTAAAGTGTTCGGCTTGGCGTCCAGGGAAAAAAGGAAGGCCAGCCGGGCTGAGTCAAGAGCTGTGCTCCAAGCTGGCCAATTGTTTTGGCCTTATCAGCGATTCCGATTCCGGGACATGGTCCGGACACAGCGCCGACAGCGGCACGAACCAGAAGCCTTTTGTGTTCGCTCCGGTGGCCCATGTCTGGAAATTTGTTTATTGTTTTGTAATGAGCGTGTTGTGCAACATGTGGAGGTGAGGTGGGCTGGGGCAAGGTGGGCCAAGTGTGCCGTGCGGCATCCTTTGGCCAGCGGCATTCGCGGAATTCAAAATCAGCAATTTGGGACGCACCGTCATCTAATTGGCAGTGAAAGAGGGTTCCGGGATCCTGGCTCCAAAACTCAGGAGAACTCTAGAATTGGATGCCCCACATAAAAACACTTTAAGATATTTTATTTATTAAATTACAATAAGTTGATAAATAAGTCCATTGGTCATTGCCCCTTCTATCTCTTTCAGATTTCCTGTTCCAACCATTCCGCAAACCAAAACGCGTTCGCACCGCCTTCTCGCCAACGCAGCTGCTCAAGCTGGAGCATGCCTTCGAGGGCAACCACTACGTGGTGGGAGCTGAGCGCAAGCAGTTGGCCCAAGGACTCAGCCTGACAGAGACGCAGGTGAACTGGGGGAGAGGTTATACAAAAGTATTTATTTAAAGTTCCCAGTCTTGGACTTTTTTAAGTATTATTTATTAATATTGAAAAATGGGAAAAATATAGAAACAAGATTGCAAATATATATGCAAATCTTTTTCTATAATTTTTTTTTAATAAATGTAAATTTTAATAGAATATCCTGACTTAGTTAAGGCTTCTTTACACCTTGGTTTCTGAACAAAGTTTATATCGTAATTTATAAATTTAAGCTCCTCATAGTGGGAGGCCACCGGCCCTTGCTCTCTTAATGCGCATCAAATTCAATAAGCAACCCCCTGGCCACCGCCCGTTCAAACCCTTTGCCTGGCCCGGGGGTTAGGGTTAAGTGATTGCATGTCGTCTGGTCGTTAGCCCAAGAAGTGCCGGAGTTACTGAGTTATTAGAGCCGCGAGGGGCGGCACTGGAGGTTAAGGGATGGGAACGGGAATGGCACTTGCTTCGGCGCACCCCGGTGGCATAGCTGGGAGGCAGGCCGTAAATAGAATTAAAAGACTCGTTAAACTTATTTACGACCTGCCGAAAAAAGGAAAACAAAGACCAGGCAGAAGGGTTAGAGACCAGGGACTACCCCAAGCTCGGCTGTGCCTTGATTGTGCACCAAGGGAAATATATTGATACTAAATGGGGGCTATTATCAAAGGAGCCTCATATGAATGCTAGCCTAGAAATAACACATACAAAAACTTTTAACTTTTATCCTTAAAATTCTTTTTGGCAGGTCAAGGTGTGGTTCCAGAATCGCCGCACCAAGCACAAGAGGATGCAGCAGGAGGGCGATGGCAGCGACACCAAGAGCAACAAGGGCAGCTCCTCGGGTGGCGGAGGCGCAGGCGATGGCGAGGATGACGGCAAGCACGATGGCTCCGGGTCCCAGCACAGCTACGAGGACGGCGAAGATCCGGAGGAGGAAGACGAGATCGAGGAGGACGACGACGAAGACGAGGTGATCGACATGGACGACTATGGAAGTGAGATGGATGCGGAGGAGCATCAGCGACTGCGGGAACAGTTCCAGCAGCAGCTGGCCCAGCACCAGCAGCAGTTCCTCCAGCATGGCGGCGGCGATGCCTCCTCTGCCGCCCTCAGTCCACAGCAGCAACATCAGTTGCTCCAGCAGCACCAGCAGCAGCAGCAACACTTCCTGCAACAGCAGCAGCAACTCTACCTAAGGGAGCGGGAAAGGGATCGGGACCGCGACAGGGAGCGGGAAAAGCACTAACTGACTTCGTTTGCCAAGCATCCAACGCCGCTATTTTGTGTTCCTTGAATATCTTGTAAATTATTTGTCAGCTGTATAGATTAATTTAAATTGTTTACAACCTAATGCATAAATAATAAAAAATGATTACAATTGAAAAAAGGGATCTTGTTCCTGGGAACGGGGACCTGTCTCTCGAGGAGTTTCCAATACCCGAGCCACTAAGCGTGCTCTGAGGTGCTAGCCTGCTGGATATAGCCCATATATCCACACATATGACATCTATTTATCGGGAGCTCCCTGGCATTGCATGATAAACTCATTACATGTCCACAATAAATATCGATCAGCCGTCAAGCCTTCATCGGCAATCACTCCTTGGCAGCGCAAAAGGGTTCCAAAATTATACGGCTAACAAGGCTTTTCCCTTATTGAGTTGTTGATGGAAACCCACTGCTCCTTCCACCGCTTCTCTCCGTCTCCCCAAATCCAACAGACAGTAAAAAGTGCAATCAACAATTACGAATTACGGTCTCATAAAGCGGCCAGAAATAAATGTCAGCCGCCGCTGCTATCGACGAGTTAAAAACGCCGAAATTGATTGCATCGACTGAGAAATTGATATTCGAAATGCAAACGATGGCCCATAAAGTATGTTTGCTGAACAGATATGTCCCGGGGCTTGCATATAGTATGCATGTGGAGCAACCGGGCTAATGGCCCGGCAATTTGAGGTTCATTTAAAGCGAAACGGCGGACTAAACCAAAAATTAAACTGACAAAATGGGAAGAGAGATCTGGCCGAAAAAAAAGAATAAATATGAGGCCGGGGAAAAAAATGCCATAAACTCGTAAATATATTTTTTAGAATTTTTATCTGGGCTCGGTTTCGGTTTTCGGTTTCCAAAGCCCTGCAAAAAAGTTCAAGGTAATTGCCGTTGTCAAAGCAGCAAAGCAACGAAAAGTGGGCGGGCCCCGTGAAAACTTGGCCAACAATTTATGGGCCACTTGACTACAAGCAAAGGGTGTTGAGGTTGCACGCGAGCAATCAGCAGAACCAGAACCAGAACCCGAGCCATATCGAGGTGTATATAGTGTATATATCACAGGGGTGAATGGAAATTCGTATTTTGCATAAACGATGTGAGAATTACTTAATTGCAGCTGGAAAAGGGGCCCCTGCCCACACGCGCAATTATATATATCAGTTGGTCGTCTGCGTTTCCTCCGTGGGCTGCAAATTTATGAGCCTCTAGGCCCGACCCACAAAATGAAGTTGTCTAGCCGCGACACCTGCCCAGGATTCGGAATCGACTGGCTCCCGGTGGCCACTCGAGGGTGGCATTTCGAGGAGGAGTCGTCGGTGTCAGTGTCCCCCGTTTGTTTGCCGCTCTGATAGCGAACATTTTTGCAAATATTTTTATAGGACAGCGGCTCAGGAGTAGAAATCGGTCAACATGTTGCTGGTTATGTCAGTCAACAGTGTAAAAAGACGAGTGAAAAGATTGGAAACACACAATTAATAAATCACTCCCTTTAACAATTAAAAAAAAATGTAGTTTTACTTCAATAAATTATTGATTAAAGATATTGTTACAAATAATAGTAAATTATTGGTATTAGAAGATATTGCAATAAAGAAAACAAAAGGAAACCTCTCTCCTTTCTTAAGGTTTTCCAATGGATTTACTTTTTTCTCTTACCTTCCTTAAAGTGGTAAAACTTTATTATAATTGCATTCTCCGCAATCTGTTGTTCAAAGATTGCTTTACTTTAATATCTTATTCGTCTAGTTAAGCCTTTCAAATAAATAATAATAAATATTATAATAAAGTAACTAATGCCAACATTACTTTGCGGATCGTTTATTTAACCTTTTTTCAAGCTCTCAGAAGTGCATTGTTAAATCGACTTTCCACCTAGATTTTCCTCGGGGCTTTTCCGTTGGCAAACCCTTTCTTTCCTTCGTTTGATTTTGGCGTGTCTGCCAGCCGCGATTGCGATGACTATGACGAAGGCAAAGACGATGGCGATGGCTTGGCGATGACTTTGAAAACAAAGCGAAAGGGAAATGGCTTTCAGGCAAGGCACTTGAAGCATATTAAGGGCGTCATTAGTTCCCCAGGCACTGCAAATTTGACAGGTGGAGGGTAGGAGTAAGGCTGTGAGTCGTCTGACGGCCTGACACTTACTGCAGTGCAGCAGCAGCTGCAACACCAGTGCAGCGCAGCAGCAACGTTAACCCTTTGATAAACAAATTTAAATTAACTACAATTTCTTTAATAATTTTAGGGTAATAACCAACAAATGGCATTACAATACAATCCTTATTATATTTCTTATTTTCTGTTAATTTTATTATAATGCCTCTTGAGTTTTTGTTTAATAAAGAGTTCAGGTCTGTTCACTACGCTCAAAAATGTAAAATAAATATATACATCTGAAAACCACAAGAACTGAAAACATCAGTGACTAAAAATGTATACTATACGTAATTCCTAAGACCCTCCATTAGAGGGTTAAGGGAAAATCGAACGTGCTGGCACCGGCGTAGGCGTCGCGCGTTGAAATTGTTGTGTCAGGCAGAGGCTTGAGCTATTCAGCTATTTAGCGGCAATTTGTATGGGAAAAAGTTTGCCAAATGTAAACGGAATTGCAGTTTAAACCTCATTTGGCGCACATCGTGGGCGGTCGATGGAGACGCGGTGTCAGGCAGCAATGGCAATAACGGCAGCAGTGCTTGGAACAGCAGTTAAAATGCTACGTTTAATAATTGCAAAGTGTTGGGGCCCAGTCGCCTTCGTTTCCAGGCCGTAAATCAGCGATTTCTCAGCTCTCAGCGCAGTCTCGGCCGTGGCGCCTCCTGTTCGTTGGCTCATAAATTTAATTGAAAGACTGGGCCGAAAGAGAGAAGTACCAAATGCCCAATAGCACATAACAAATAGCAAATACCAAATAGCAAATAGGAATCGAAGCCAAGAGTTGCCCGAGAGGTTGAGGCGTCAATTGGCAAATTGGTTCCTTGTCAGCCAGCAGGAAAAGTTAATTTTCTCGCCGCCATAAATAACACGCTGATCGACTCCAGAGCCAAAGGATCAGGAGCAGTGATCCCATCTCCCAATGGGCAGGAATCCCTCCTCTGGCAGGTGGGCATGGGTGCTGTCCGCCACGATGCCAATTGCAATTCCTCGGGACCTCGGACCACGTTTTTTAATGCCTTTTTAATTGGAAATACACACCAGCAGCACGCTGATGACGACGCCCCAAACGCTGCCAGTTTTGCCATTACGTAATTGCAATTTAATGATCGGCTCGGCGAAAAAGTCAACAAATACTTGCGAATAAACATTAATTAAGTGCTGAATACCCTAGGGCTGTCGGGGGAATTCAATTCGAGGCAAAGAATTTTTCAAAACAAAATGTATTTAATTGTTTTCATTAAGCTTCTTCTTGTTTAGAATAAAAGTTACTATCTATAACGAATAAACATTTTGAACTAAGCTGAAAACTAATTCGAGATTAAAACAGCTTTTATCCTTTAGTAAATGTATCATTTTCTAAATTAACAGAAGAGTGTGATATATTCGCCATAGAAATAGGCGCAAGCCTTATCCATTGTCTCCGTTAATTAAACACTTTAATAAATTGCCAATTTAGTAAAATTGCAATTGCTGTGTAAGCCGAGAGGGGTGCCGTTGTAAGGTGTAGGAAGTATAAACATTACAGTCTTTGACAGATTGCCACACAAATGATTTGTTAATTTCGTATAATTGTGCATTTCTCGGAGTGGAAAATTTATGTGTGGCTGCCCTCGTGAGAATTAACATTAATTAGCCACGAATATTTATTTATTTTTGTGAGCACGCCAACGCCAACGAATTCAATTTGATGCATTTCCCCGGGTTCTTCGGTTTTGGAGGGAATATTCCCTCATTTTGTGGAAATTAATGAGCGCCCATTTGGCGCGCTCCGCAGCCACGCCCACTCGGTGCACGCGAGCTTATTTCTCCGGTTTTTATTTAGAAACCGCCTTAGTTATATTTATAAATTAATGGCCGGAGATAAATGGCAAGCGATTTGTATTAAAATGCGCTTTCGGGAACCCAATCGGGCGCCGCTGTCGGGACTCACCGTTCGCTCCACTTTCAGGGAGGCCCTAATTTTTGGAGAAGAGGTAAGCAGCATTTTGTGGGTGTGTTGGCCATGAATCTCTGGGTCGTTTCCATTCCAATAACCCTTGTTCCAGAGGGTGTGGCAATTGGAGCAGGCTTCGCTTGATGAATTGAGGGAGAAATCTTAAATCGGTGGACTCTGGACACTATAACGATGATGAGTTCTGATGAGTGACTCACCGAGAGGTGGTCTATCCTTAGGAAATACATAAATGTAGGACAATAAACATGAGAGTAAATAGAGCCTTACCTGCTTATTTATGTCTTGTAATTAGACATTCACTTGCAGTCCTCCCCCTTACACGCATCTTGTGGCCTGTGCCTCTCCCCTTCACCAGTTCCTGCCTGAGTTCACCTGCCCAATTAACTAATTAACCTTCGACCCCATCCAGACCCGCCCCCGAACAAAATCAATAAGTGCATGTGGGCGCTCGACACGCCCGCAAACATGAGTGAGGCTCAATTTAAAAGCCATTTCGCTTTGTCGCCGCCGACAAATTGCCGACATTTGCTATTAAAACCCATTCGAAGCCCCTTCCGAAAGGGGCTCTGAATGCTAAAAGTTTTGTGGCACAGTCAATAAATCCGGTGCGCTGAAAAGCCAACTACTCGCGTCGGCCAACTACTTTAAAATAATTAATGGGTGCGGCCCAGGCAGAAACGACCGGAGTTAGCCAAGTTTCACCGCTGACAATTGGCTAAATTATGGGGTCGCAATTGTTGGAACTCGGGCCTAGGATACTTGACACCTGTCCCCCTTCCACGCCATCTATGGAGGTCGGTGAATGCCGAATCAGAGCCGCACAACAGCTGCCACATTGAGCCGCTTAATTAACACATTTCTCGCAGGCACCGCTCATTAGGGGAAATCTGGAAAATTGCCAAACGAATTGGGGATTAGGCTGCCGAGGGGGGACAGCCTAGGAAGCACCTGCTGCAAGGTGGCGTGGTATATAGAGATATTATTTTAACAATTCTTGGGATACTACAGGGGCCACTAGATGAAATAATTTGGTATTATAACAGCTTAGACAACAATGCTATGCCGCATTTGTGCTCAACCTTTAACACTTGCTCCAAAGTCTGGAAACGGATGGTGTGGCTCCACTACAACTCCTCCTGCTCAGATGGTAGGGATCCCGGCGCTGTGCTAAATTACGCGGCAGTGCAAATGATGAGTGTGCCTCTAAGCAAGAGCCGTGCAAATAAACTTAAGTTAATTAACTTCTGGTTACATCAATTTATGCAGCATGATTAATTGCCCCGAAAACGAGCTGCCTGCCATATTGGCCTCGAAGTCGGGGCCCGAACGAAGTCCCAGAGCCGGTGGTGATCGGGATCGAGCAACTGGATGTGCGAAGTGCGATGGCCAATGGTCGGTGGTCAGTGGACTGTGGACAGTGGACGGTGGCTGGCACATCACCCGGCGGCCTGTCAGCGTTGCCTGCTACCGGGAGGCAAGAGCCGAGACGTCGACGTCTCGGCTGCCACAACTCAAGCTGTTTGGTTCACTGAAAGATTAGTACAAATACATGGAAATTAAGAACTTCAAGAAACTTATATTTGTGGCCATTTTTATTAATTCAGTTTTTCGGTTTTAGTTTTATGCAAATAGGCAAAGTAACTGGCGAACAGAGAGCAGGACGACAAAGCAAAGAAAACAACACAAAAATCGATTTTATTGACTTTATATGCCCTTATGAAATTGTGCTCAGTGCATGCGATTCGCTCCGCTGCTGCAATTTCGCACGCAGTTCCATTTTGGCGATCGGGCGACGGAAGGGTGGCGAACTCCAGGAGAAGGGGTGCGGAATGTGGTGAGGGGGGCCATGGGGTACAGCTGCATCAACAACCAGTTGGAAACGCCATTGGTCATTTGCAGCAGGAACAGAAACGCAACAACAGCAGCAGCAGCGCCGGCCATTAAAATGACATAGAGCCACAAGACGAGACACGAAGTTCCACCAAGGAGTCGGACTGCGTCTGGAACTAACACGGAGATGGGGACTGGACGGAGAAGTCGTGGCGACTATTCTTTACCCAAACACATAGCTCTCGGGGCCAGCATGTGTTAATGCCCGCCAATGACTCCCGACTCCCGGGACTCTTGGGACTCTGGAGCTGGGTCTGACCAACAATTAAATTCAAATTAACCCAAACACTGACGCAGATGGAATGGAAGCTAGCTCCTAGTGGAGAGCTAGTCAAATGGATTTATTCGCCAGCCACAAGCCACGAACAGCTGCCCAATTGGAGGAGAAGCCATCAATAGTTGATCCACATTAGGCTTAATTCTTGCCCTAAGTGATTATGAAATACTTGAGAACTAAAAATTTAATTTATGTTGGAATACAACCATTGACTTGCTTTAAGGCTTGGTTTTAAATATTAAACCAAGTTAAATGCGTGATGCAATGCACGACATTCTTTCTGTTCAATCTCTTGCCAGTCAAGGCCAAAATACCGGGCTTTAGGAATATATTCCCGGGATTCAGTTTACTCTCGACACGAAGTCCGCTCTGCAAATGAGTTTATCTGCGGCCGCCGATTCCAGCAACAATTCTGGATTCGCAAAAGCCTTTTAACTGCCTGCAAATTTATGTCTCAGCTTAAGAAAACACTAAATGAGTGCCATGCATTTTTTTTAATCGCACGCAGCAGCAGCGAGGCAACACAACAACTAATTAGACATGTTAAAGAACTTGTTTGGGCTCTGGGCTGATTTTTTGTGATTTTCTGATTCTCTGATCTTGGCCCTGCTGCTTGCTGGCGGGCATTAAAATGGTAACAGGCCACAGAGTCAGCCAGCACAACACACATTTAAAAATGCTCAAGTTAATTAATTGCACAGCAAAATGCCGGATAAGGGACGAACCATGTTCCTTGATCAAGCACTCAAAAAAAAAGTGGTAAATGCAAAATATTATGAGAATTTCGGAAAAGAAATAAGAATCCATCTTAATAAGTTATCAACAACAGTTTGGTTTAATGGATTAAAGCAAGACGTTAGTACATATCTGCCACATGAGCGATCGGTCGATTATTATTAGAATCAAGGAAAATGCCTTTTTATATACTACATCACAATTTTATATATTTAATATTTTTGACTTACTTATTTTCCTCAGTGTCGGTTAAGTGTGACTAAAACCAATGACTTGATATTTGCCGCACGATAGGAGCAGGATGCCGACGAAGGTTGGGTCTTGGAATGAGGATCGTCCCTCGTTGGTTTCGCTTTTCATTAAACAAATATCCAAACACTTTTGCCGCTGATCCGGCGACACAGATTGCGAGCCAACACACATCCCGGCTGGAGTTCGCATCCCCGAGGCCGAGTCAGAGTCAGAGTCCGAGTCAATTTTCCATTTCAATTTCGAGCCCGGCTGGCGACAAAAGGTCTGCCAAAGTCTTGCCAACTTGTTAATGAAGTTTTATGCCGAGTTCCCCTTTTTTTTGCTGCCTCTTGTTCCTGCGCGTGCTGAGAGTAGAGTCTTTAATCGAATCGATCGCGAGGCTTCACACCAAATAAATGTGGAAAAATATTTGACATTCAAAAGGTGAGAAAATTATTTAATATTTTAGCTGTTTGATAATTAAAAAGCTAATTTATTTGTAAACTCTTACAGGATACTATAATTTTAGCTTGGAATTTGCAACGCAGTAAGGGAGCTATTTATATTTTGATAAAAACTATTACAAAAAAAAAAAAGCTTTCGGAATTGAAACTATGACATTTTTGGCTTATGTGTAAAGTTGGCATTTAAAGACCAAAAACAAATTATTGCTTAAGTAAACAAATTTCTCAGATATTATTCAAACCTATTATCGAAGCTAAAAATTTATTAAATCAGTCAAAACTCCAAACTTCCATGCTTGATTTTTTTTCTTTCCCACTTATTCAATCAACTGGAGAATCCTCGCATTTTGCCGGGTTCTCAGCCCTAAGCCAGCTCATCTTTCAGCATCGCTCTCAGCATTAGCCAGCTTCATTAGGGCTAACACGCCCCCGACATCGAGAGAACGATCAATGAGAAATGATTAATCGACGACTCGAATGCATAAACATTCGACAGCACACAACACAATCAAATTAAGCCAGCCAATAAATGTGAGCCAATTATTAAAACCTAATTTCGATGGTAGACACCGGAGTCTGATGCCCGATTTCACAGCTCCTCCGCCTTCGCCTTCGCCCCGCCTCCAGATCTCGTACAGATCTCATCATCGGGTTCGGGTCATCAGTGGCGGCGGCTAATGAGCCGACATGCACTTGGCCGACCAGCCGGCCGACCAGCAACTAATCAAGCTGTTCAAGCTGCCAACTTTGATGCATTTCCCAAATTGATGCCCCCGCGGGATTGATGGCCACGGGCATTCCGAGTGCCTCTCTGACATATGCAAAACATTTTGTTTGTACACATTTCCAGCCCGACACCGGATCGGTTGGAGGGGATCTGCACAGTGCCTACAGATAAATGAGCTGAAAATGCAGACAAATCACGGGCGCACAAGGTGAAAAAGCTGCCAGCTCAGGCTGAGACGAGATGGGAAGAGTAAGGCAGTAAGGCCGCCAGTATATCCGAATAGGGAATGATCTATAGAGTAAAGTTGTAACATAACATGTACATAACACATACTAGGGATTGGATAAATCAAGCAAAATTTAGTCTTAATTGGCTGGATGTCTGGTGGGTTTAAACAATTTTTAAAATGATTCTTGCTTATTAATGGCTTTTAAATTTTATCTTCTGATTGATTTTTCCTTTGATAATATTTTAAGTGTATGAGAGTAGTAGCCGAACCTCGGTCTCCTCCTTGGTAATAATCAAAAGTTAAACAAATCTATTTCAATTTCTGTAGCTGCGCCAAATTAACCGCAGGCATTCTGTCTCGGGATGGGGAGTTTTCTCTTTTTGAAGAATCGAATCTGCTCGCAGTTTGAAGTCTTTCTTGTTTGCTTTGTTTCTGCCTTTGATGAGTATTGATGAGTTTTAATAAATTGCTGATGAGTTGCCCCGAAACGAGACCCAAAACCCGAGCCCAAACCCAGAAAAGAGAATCAACGCCTTGGAAAAGCAACCGAGAGCCAATATGCATCAGCGGGAGAAGGCGAGGGGATGCTGCGGAGCAGATGAGCATTTGAGTGATGCGTTTTTGAAAGTGGCGTCGAATTTCTCAACCGTGAAGCGCCATGCGGAGCAGCGGTAATTGAGATGCTGCTCCATCTCCTCCCGAATGCTACATATTCGTGTGTATATAGTTGTGGAGAGCGCGGTGTATCCATTTAATTGCTGCCATTATTAAACCCATTTATCGTGTTTTCGTTTCAAAGTGTTTCAGGTGTCCGTGGGGATCTGGAATGGGCATGGGATCGGCTCGGGTTCGGGCTCGGGCGATGCTCATGGTGCTGTGCAATTAGTCCGAGCAGCTGCCCATGATGCTGCGCTTTACAAGGGTATTAAGTTGTTTTGCCTAATTAATAAAATTTAATTTTAATAGAGAACGCGCCGAACTAAAGGCCGCGTCAACAAACTTGCAGGAGCCCACTCAGCCACTCTTGAAAGCTGAACAGTTTCCACATTGTTCACCAGCCAGCCCCAAGTGTTTAGCAATCCGCCGCCGACGTGTCACACTTTCGAGTTCATCAATGTCACAGCGGCCACCGTCGTAATGGCCGTAATGATCATGATGATGATGATAATGGCGTGATGATGACAGCCGGGCAACCGGAATCGGAATCGGAATGTTTCCCTGTTTTCACCATAAGTCACATAAAGTCGTATAATTAACATAATCATAATCAACAAAGTATAAACATTAAATTGAGGCTAATTACTTTATAACCGACACTCAACTGCGAAACATCTGAGGCAGTGTAGTTGTGTGCTGAATTACCCCTGAAAAGAGTAGAGACAAACGTGTTCACTTGTGGCAAACTCGTTTCAATTACGAAGAATTCAGCGGTCGCAGTCTGGCTGATTACACAGCGACAACAGTCCCCGAAAAATACTCAACCGGATGGAGCAAAAAAACAAACAAGAGCGAGTCTGCGACAGTTTCACACATGCCAATGCAATTTTGATTTAATATTCCTCTAAATGGAGGCAATGATCACGTATCTGAGGTCTGCAATTACCACGGCAATGGTGGAATAAAATACACTGAAAGATATTAAATTGCAGGCGCCTCTCCCCATGTTCTCTAGCCATTCAAGAGGCCAGTTGCTTTCTCGCAGTGCATCCAGGCAGTAGCCAAGAGCCACAAACTATTGCAGCCAGCCGGGTAAGTGAATGAAATTCGAGCCAGATTTAAAGGCAGATTTAACTCAAAAGCCCGCTTCGGATTTTTATGACAGGCACATGAATCCATGTGTGCAATTGTATGTAAGTGCGCCATATAATTTACAGATAATTATTATAATTACAGGTTATTTTCAGTTAACATGTTTCCAGTGTCTGGTGGCTTCGCTTGACTGGTGAGAACTGTTGCTGCCAGCCGGGGCAATTAGTTGGCTCATTTCCAGGCTCCAAATAAATTTTGTGCAATAATAATTAAGTCGTTTTATGCGATTTAATTCCATCTATTTTAATTAATTAGTTGGCTCAAGATTAGTTGAACGCGGCGGGCGAAACTTAAGCGAAATCAAAAGACTTAGGCAACGAGCTTCAGGCTATCTCAAGTAGTAAATATCAGTCTTAACGCTCGATTAATACCTTATATGAAATATTTAGAATCACTTCCAGGGGCAATTCTCTAGTACTGACACTTTTTGTTTATCGGAGGATAAGGACTCCATCGGTCGGTACCGTTTGTCGGGAACTAGACATAAATCGGTTTATGCGATCAGGGCAGAGATAGGGAGGACATCAAAGAATTAACGACTTCATAGACAGAGCGAACCCTAGCTGGCAACTTAATCAGGAAAAGTCCCAAGTAAATACCTGTGTACCTGAGTCATACCCCTATCCGCCATTGCTTTGCCGCCAATTGTGCGTTATGGCAGAAACCAAAAACTTACACTAAAAATACTGTATCTCTCGACCGTTGGTCATAAATAAATTTGCAAGTTCACCAGTTGCTCTCTGGCGAAGCAGGGGAAAACAATCTATGGGCAGGGCTCCGGGACTGGACAGCACAGGACAGGAGACAGGAAAGAGTTTTGTGGGCTTGGAGTGCGATAAAAATCACTGGCAATTTGTTAAATTTAACGATTCCGAACCGAACAACCGCCGGCTAACGAAAACTGTGCCGAAACTTGGACACTTGCCCCGAACCGAACCGAACCAGCCCAGCCCCTCCCCAAACTTCGACTTTTTTATGACCAAATAAATAATTAAAATGATGCGTGGTGTTAAGTACCGCCACGTCGAAGAGAGTTCCGAAACTGCCGGCGGAGAATCGCGCCACCGCCATCGCCACGATATGTCCACTCGAGCCACACGCAGTCCGTGGCCAGGCCCAGAGAGCATTTCTTCTGAAAATCTGTCATAAATTTATCGCTTTCGCGACCGGGTTCACTAAACCCCCGAACTTGGGCACGTACTTTGTCGCCGTCCAAGCTTAATTGCTTGTCATGTGGCACACATTTTTGCCGCAAATTGGCCGCCAGATATGCGACCATATCGGACGTGACCCTCGGCACGCGGACCACACAGCGTTGGGGGTTCTAGCTGCCAAAAAAAAAATGTCACGATGATTCCGGATTCTGGTCGAATTAAGGTAAGCAATTCGACCCCCAAGGGGTGGACAACAAGCTAATTTTAATACTCTTGAATCAAAAACATCTTGTATTTTTCCCAAACAATATTTTGAAGATAATAAATAAGATAAATAAAAACTGAAATTGTTTGTCAGGAAAATGTTGTTTAAAAAAATTTAGGGAATGTGGTATCTAGAACCCAAGTGCAAGCCTCTTCCTCTCATCGTGAAACCCATAATTTGCTAATCTATGAAAGGTAAAAGACACACATTTCATAAATCATTTTACGCCCTTCTTCAGGGAATTAAGAAAACATCAAACGGATACTGCAGCTTCATTACGGACACAGTTGACTTCAGAATGAGACCGGAGTTCGGCTAAATTTTGATTTTTAGTGGAGTAATATTCTTTATGAAAAGTGAGTGCTCGACTTGTTGCGCACAAAATGTCACTTGTCGCAGCTTCTTGTCTTTGGAGATCTGGATTTTTTGTTTTTTATGGGCGAAAACCCATAAAAAGGACCATTAAATGAGATCTAAAACTTATCTAAACTGATCTCGAACGGCAGTTATCAAAACCAAGAAATAAAGGAAAAAATGGGAAACGAAAAAACAAGTAACATGTGACTGTTATGTATATATATGAAATGCTTCCTAGTAAATGCTGTGAACATTTTGTAGCTCACAATTTTTGGGATACCTGATTTAGTTGGAAGCATCAGTCCGGAATGGGATGCTTGGGCTTGAGGAAGACCGCATCGCTATATCCGGCAGTGCCACAGGACATTATGGATACTCTAAGGAGGGAAACTACATGTGAGTGGCGATTGAAGAGTTGGAAGTCTTTATCGAAACCCATTGCCTTCCAGTGAGTCGCAGTCAAATAAGGTACCTGTACAATCGCTTTTGCGCGTTCGCTGGCGGTGGCAAGGATCCGCCCAAAAGGCTGCACAAGTACAATTTCTATTCGGGGCTTTTGCATATGAATCCCCTGCTGCCCACCATCCTGAATTGCATGTTTAGGGACATGGAGACAATTACGTTTCTGGACTTTGCCCTGTTCCTTAGCACCTTTCAGGCCCACTCGCTCAGGACCACCGATGAGCTCAAGAACGCCGTTAAAGATAAGAAACTTAAGAGTAAGAGTACTTCATATATAAAAGTAGTATATCTTTAAAGTTTCTCCCAGTGCTGTTCAACATGTACGATCACAACAGGGACGGTCGCATCACCAAGTACGATTTGGTGATAGTTGTCCACAAACTATTCTCGAATCTGCTGGACCACGTCCAGATAATGCGAATCGTGGACTCGATGATGAAGGAAATGGATCAATCGGACTCGAACCATATACTCTTCCCCGACTTCTGCAAGGCCTTCGAGGTCTTTGACATGACCGAGAGTATGGTCACCTGGATACCCGGGCTCCACGGTAGAGCCGTCGATGATTCGCAACATACATTTACCCAGTAGATATAAATTGTTTACATCCAAAGAAAAAAATTGACTTCTTATCCCCCTCAGCTGATTTCTATTTAAATTATTAAATTGTAATATGACAGACTCCTACTATTTGTCGCCTAGGCCCGTAAATTATCCTAAACTTCGTGAGTGCAGAAATTAGTTCCTTGCAGATTAAGATAGTTCATATCAAGGGTAGTTTGGTTTTTAGGCATTTTATAACAGCGATTCGCAGCCATTGAATGCCGAATTTTATGACTCTATTAGGGCGAAATTCATATAAAACGAAACAAGACGCAATAAGGTGAGCGAACAAAATGCAAACCGAAAGCTCATAAACTTTACTACCTTTGACTCTGGTTTTTTGTCCATATAGGCGGGATATATGGATAATGTGGATATATAGTCATCGTCGTCGTTGCCTTGCCATTCCATGCCCTTCGCGATCTGCGCTGTGGAAGGAATTTTGTGGGACGTCCACTGCCTGTTGTTGTATATTTCGCATAGCAACATAAATAACATTTTATTGGCAATTTGTTGGGGAAATTAATGTGCATACAGTTGGCAACTTTGGTAATTTATGCAAATAAAACGATCGTAAATTTGGCATTAAAACGCTTATTAAATGATCGTTTATTAGCCCTGTCGGGTGTCGGCTGGGTTCGGTTTCCCAAATTGGATAAATGCTGCTCCCAGCTCCTGCTTCTGCCCCTTGCAACAAGGTTGCGATTTGTAGCACTTGCATAAATTAAGTGATTCACGGAATTGTTCTTAAATGTTGGCAGCTACTTACACCATTGATATAATTTACGAGCACACAACTCCTGGGGAAAGCGCAGCTCTGCTCCCTATACAGGTACATCTATCTCCGATATCTGGCCATACATTGTTTAATGTATTAGCTGGCGCATTGTGTGTTAATTTGACATTCCTCGGGATGGGAATGGCCAACCACACTCTGCAGCACGACAAACGAGGCTTGTTGCTGTCAAAAGCCAGAATTATAACCATATAAAATCAGTCGGCACTGGCCAGTGGCCACTGGCCCCTGATTCTGTCTGCTTCTCAGCCTCCTCTTCTTCCTGTCCAGTCCGCGCATCATCATCGTCAGCAGCCCATCATCATCGTCTCGCGCAGGATAAGCTAAATTAATGCGGCGAGCTGGATGCTGGGAATCCCGAGCTGTCAACGCTTCGAGTCTTTACTTTATCAAAAGTTCGAGAGGAGCTCCTGAGCAGAGTGGTAAGGCGAGCTAAAAATCAGTAAAAAAAAGTTTCCAAAAAATTCACCTTGAAATATTAAAGGTGGATCGAATTAGTTTAGGGATTAAACATCATGTATTAGGGGTTTATTAATTCGGTTACTTGATAAATATCTATATTGGTAAACAGAGCTGTAGTACAGAAGTGTATGTCCCATCGGCTTACATTCTTATGGAATCATAATCCCCTAAAATCAGCGCATTAATCAATGATCGCCCCGAGAAACGACAAAGCTCATTTCATTCATCGAAACCCTTGTCAAATGTGACATTCCGAGTTTTTCCCTCTTCCATATTCCCTTTTTTTATTATCTTTCACTCTCCACATATACAAGAAAAAAAATACAATTATTGATTGATATCCCCAACGGTTCGGAAAAATATTTTAAAAGCGCTCACCGATTGGCAAAGTGTCTTTTTACACCATCTTATTTTGTCGCTTCTCACCCTGAAAAAGTATAAATGTGGCTTTGGTTATAGGTTCCAAGGAGGAAGTGAAACTCGAGTTCATTCATTCAGTGTTTGGATTCATTCAGAGCGCGATCTTTGTTCGATCTGCCCACAGGCAGCGACGACCTGAGCTCGGGGCCTGATAATGATGGCTTAATAATTGAAATTTATCAAAATAAATTAGGCAAATCGTCTTTAAATAGAGACGAAGCCACATTAATTACAGATTTTTAGGCATTCAAAACAACTTGACGTGCACACTGAAAAGAAACAATGGTAGATCTGTGTTAAATTTATATACGAAAATCCATCATCATTCTATACGTTCTGGCCTGATCGAGGCCAAGGCCTTTGTGAAATTCAATGGCGTTCATTTTGGCCAGCAAGTTACACGACGAATTCATAAATTTATTAATGAATTAAGTTATAAGGTAATTTAGCAGCATCCACTCCTCCTTCTGCTGCTCCCTTGCTCCGCTCCGCGCGGAATGCAATCTGCTCAAAACAAAATGATGATCACTGATGATCGTTGGCAATATATCAGCGGCCGACACGGCAGACCTAATCGAATGTTGTGAGCCCGGCGAGCCGGTCCGCGATTCTCGGAACTCGCCAAAAGGATGCTGCGCAGAGGCGCAGGCGGAGACAGAATTTAAATGAAGCTATGGCAGAAGGAATGCCTTGGGAGGCAAGGGGATCCGCGATCGGCTTGGTTCTATGCCTCGGATCCGGGGACACATGATTAGCCCGGACTGGGACTGCTTCCACAATCGTTATCACCAAGAACCTTCGCGTTTCTGGTTTATAAATCGGAATTTAAAATTAATTAAGTTGTCGTTTTGCGCTTTTCTCCAATTTATAACTAATATGACACCGATTATACGAAATATGTTCACTAATTAACGAACAAACACCGCAACTCTTGCGACTCCTACCTCCGCACCACATGGTCTTCCGCATCCTGTCCTCCGCCTCGCCGAGAGCCAGAAACATCCCAAAGCCGGGGCAGACAGTCAGGCTACATTCAGTGTCGCCGCTGGTTCTTCTCTTGTCGTTGATGCCAAATACCCTTTAAGAGGGCTTAAGGCGTGCGTGACTCCTTCTATGTGTTGAAAGCTTGTTACTAAAATTATATCACCCTTCAAACATTAAGATTACATTACTCGCTTTACAACGGTTTATTCGGGAAATAATAAGTAAGAAATAATATTGTAATTATTTGATCCGTAAGGGTGTTGAAAGACTCGGTGTCAATAAGTGAGTCAAGTTCCTGCCTTGTTAGTGTACCCGCTGACTTGGCTGCTCTCCCGGCTTCATGATGATGATGATGATGATGGGGCTTTTTCCACGGCAACTGAGATCGTGTCCGCGTGCTCGTAATCTGCTCGCTGAAGACGCGTTGTAAATTGTCTGACAAAGCTTATTTTATTAATTTAAGCCATAAACGCTGGCCTCTCTTGTTGGCTGCTCGCTTGCAGCTCCTTTTTGGCTTTGCATATGCCCCACCGATCCCTCCGATCTCCTCGGTCCATTCCCGCAACCAATTTATTGCCATCGTAAAAAGCCGTTTTGCGTTTTAATAAGCCATGTTCGGTTCTTTCGTTTCGGTTGTTAACAGAAGGCGTCCCCCTGCATCATTCCGCTCGATCCTCTCCTTTTCTGTGGATATATTTCTCAGTTCCCCGCATTCTTGGGGCATAACTGGGAAATTGGAGTTGTGTTTTGGTGTCTGAGCGAGTTGAAAGTGTCGAGAAATTGGCCAATTGAGTGACACTGGTTTATGAAAGTCGGAGAAGGGGGAATTGAGAGGAAGGCCCAAGGAAAAGGTAAATAAATCTCATTAAAGCTACTATTAGGCTATTATTATTATTAAATTAAACAAAATAAAATATTATATTCTTTCAAAAGCACTCACCAGTCTTTACCGTTTCTTTTATATACCAATAAATTTCCCACTGCAATTGGATAAATTACATAAATAAAGTAATAAGGAAAAAACACACTTTCCTTTTCTTGCAAATCAAATAGCCAAGCTGGAGACCCCAACTTGACCCGCACAATCCCACTCAATCCCAAGTGTTGGGGGAAACAACTCCCACTGTCCGTGTGTGCAGTGCACAATAAAAATAAATATGTCAAAATTAAGTAAGCAGCAAGCATTTCGAAAGAGATAAGGGAAACGCACACACAACAAGTAAGCAATAAAAGTGAGGGCCAAAAGGGGAGAGAACCCTTTGCTGGCCATGAAAACAAGGCGTTGAAATCAGTAAAAATTGGAAAGAGCCAACCGAGAGATTCTGCTGAGCAAACAACCTGGCCAGCCAGCCCATCAAGATGCCAGCCAAAGTCCAACCGCGACTGCATCTCCAGGTCCTGGTGCCCAGCTGCCAGACTCATCCTCATCCTCATCCTCATCCTCAGCCACATCCACGTCCTCGTCCATAGGCGATGGGCATGAAAATCGTTTACAAATAAATCAGAAAGCGATAAATAAGGATTTTGTCTCGTAATAACTCAGCGGGAGCCATTTAACATGCAATCATAACGAATCGATGCTGAACGCTTTAGCAGACGGACGGAGTCCGGACGGAGTTGGATCCAGGTCCGAACTCAGGACCCATCTTCCAGATCTTGCACTGGGAGAAATATTGGCTAGCATAGGAACGAATGAAGGGACTTCGTTGAAGATAAAAAAATAATAACAAGAGTAATTTATCGAAAGAAGTTATCCAGTTAGCTTGATCCATTTTTGCAAGTGCATTAAATTTCGAGTGGAATCGGAATCTGGATCGGAGGCTGGCAACACGCTTTCACACCAGGCAGTCGCCGTTCGCATGGAATGGGTTCCGTCGGTCGCGGTGGCAGGGGGAATCTTGGCCAGGAGTGGCAAGTGGCAAGTGTGTATCGAATTGTTGTTGACTTGCTGGAGTTGTCGCTGTTATTGTTGCTGTTGCCGGGGGCAAGAAAATAAAGTTGCAAGCGGGAACAGAACATGGCCAGAGTGGTTCCCTCTCCACTCCAGCTCAGGAGGAGCAGAGTTCGCACAGTGACAGGGGCGTTGGTGAGTGACGTTTTTTATGCCCTTGCCCCCATAGCCCAGGTAACACGCTGCACTCTCGCCTGCACTTCATAATTCGCCCACAACAATGCTGCTTAATTATGTTGTAAAACAATCTGGCGAGCAGGTCCTTTCTTTGCTCCTACACTCCTCACGCCCTGCTCCTGCCCAGCCCATAACTCAGACCGGGCACGGGGGAAGTAATTAAAATTACAAAAGCCCCAGCGTTGACGTTGACGGCCGCTTCGTCATAAAATGGCTGCCAGACACGCAGGGCGTATACGTGATTCCCATGACTAATTGCCAGAACTGTGTCACAGGAAACGAGCCAACTCCGCTTCGGGACTTCGGGGCTCCGAGCTCTGCGGCTTCTTAGGGTCAGACATGCAGGCAGGCACGGGATCCCGGGAAGGCTCCGGCTTATCGCGATGCAGTTGCAGTTAGCCGCGGCTAACAAGAAATTAAATTCCATTAAGGCTGCTCAGAGCCAAAGAGCCATAGAGTCGCAGCCGAGTGCAGCACAGTGGTCATTGCTTAGACTTTATTTATAAACTGAAAAATTCAAATAACTTCAGTAAACTTAATCACCCATCTGAGCTTATTTTCCCCCTTAAAAAGTAGCATAGATTGCGCCAAGTTCCCCATAACCGTGGCCCAGTGTGCTGAGCTGTGCGCACGCCCGACTAATGAAGAGGTGGTAATTTATGTGAACATCTTCACCTGTTCCTAGACACGTTTTAATATGCCAGCGAGTGGGTACTCATGAATGAGGCGATCCCTGAATGAAGATGTGGGCCTAAACCTGCAGCGCTGTCTAGTTAGTCCGGTCAACTAGCCTTGGCGCGGAGTGCAGGATTAATTAATTGCCGCTGCCTCGTCAGCGGAGCGGCAGACATGACGTATACGTGACATTTGAGATATGTTCAGCCGCTTAATGGGCGACATTTTGTTTGTTTTGCCGTTGCCTCTGCCGCTTCCACTCGCACTAACCGCAGCTTTCGACAATCATCAGTAGCCGCTGTGCCCATTTGCATATTTGTGGCTCTGCACACAGTCTCTGCATAATGATGCCCCACTGGCTGCGGTGCAGCGATCCACCGTTGTCAAATGACTTGCGTAAATTTATCGTAAATGCCATCAGCTGAAGCTGACGCTGCTCCACGGAAATCCGTCATTCAGGCAGGCAGTCAGCCAGTCCGTCAGAGCGTCAGTTCGTCAGCTAGGCTGAATTGGCCAATTGTACGGGGCTGCCAACGCTCCTAATCCTCGTTAATCCCTTCCTCGCTGCACTCAGGGAAACATTTTAGTGGGTTGGTAGATTGCAAAGTCGCAGTGTGTCTGAAAATCTTGTATGTAGCTGCTCATAAATTTGGCTCTGATTGCCGTCTTTGTGAGTGCAGCTTATTTAACATATGCTCCTAGGCTCCTGTGCCATGATATGCTAATGCAATTCTGCCCAAGAATCGGCCGAAGAATGCTCAGCTCTGCACACTGCTGAGCTCTAAGTGCTGGTGTCGCTACGTCGCTTGACACATTTAATTGAAAGTCAATTGGCCGGGCTGAGAGTGATTGCTGAGGTGGCAATTGGCGCTGCCACAAAGGCGTGCTAATTCTATGACTGGGAAGTGAAATGCAAAACCAGTTGATCACTGAATCGATCAGGGAAGTCGATGCCGATTTCGCATCAACGCATTTGAATTGCAAGTGGCTTGGGAAACGTTCATCTTCGGAATTAGTTCACTTGGATTATAAGAAAAACAAGAAAGAAAGTGTGCAATTGCATGATTAATTGCCAAATGAAACTAAACTGACTTAACGCTTAAAAATAAACAAAAACTATGCCCAGAATGGATTAATTTGAATACTGAATTTAATCTAAATATCTACTTAAATAATAACTTAAATTATAATACCCTGCTAGAGTCTAATAACGAGGGAAAACCATCAATTTTTGGAAAGGTTATACATATGTACTTACAACTCGTTGCAATTTTATACCAAACATAAATTGAAAATTAAGTAAAAAAAATAAATTAATTTATAAAATGAAAATACGTTTTCTGATGCTTTATCAATTTGAATGTAATAATAATATAAAGACTATTTTCTTATAAAACAAAACTCTTTTCCTGCATATACATATATATATATACATACGTATATAGTATACATTTAGCAGATATATTTTTAGATACCAGGCTCTAGCTTAATTTGTAATAAAATAAATTTTGTGTTTTGCCAAAAATTCCTTATATTTCCATAAAAAAAAAGAACTAAAAATCGTTGTCCCTGCTCAATACCCAAAGGACCTGAAGAGGCGGCGACAAACGGCGCTCCGCACACATTTGCGACATTCAATGGGGGAGCCGGAGCCGCAGCTGAGGCCGAGGCCGGGGTCTCACTATCCCATTGTCATGCCGGCTTATTGATTGGAATACAATGGATCCTTAAAGTGTGCTTACAAGCGCCGTAACTCAAACAAATTGCAGCGCCCAAACGCCTGACTCAAATGGACGGCAGCAGCGCGGCAACGACGACCAGGAGGACGACACTGATCAACAGGCGCGGCGACGTGGATGCGTCGAATTTTCGAACACGGACAGCGCCTGGGAGGGGCGTATCTGAAGGAAGGATAGAAGGGGCTCCAGGGGATGGGGAATGCGTTTTACATGATGCCTACACGACAGGACAGGAGCGGCCTGGGCCCGACTTGGTTTAACAAGATAAACCAACTGCTGCCCCCATCCCACCAGCACACTGGTCAACAGCGCCATGGAATTGGGCTCCAAAATGTCAAGCATTTCATAAAGAATTCAATGCAGGATGGACACTCATCTTCAAGAACGGAGCCCGAGAACCAAAACTACTATCATGACCTAGTTTCCAAGATGCTCCACATCAACACAAATTATTCCTATCGCTTCACTTAATCCCAGTTCGCACCTCAAATCCTCCTTACTAATTGCTAACAAATTCATGGAGTCATCGTCACACTGTGCACGGGAGTGATGGTTTGGCTCTTCCACTGCCTCTTGGCCGCCTTGAATTATTCGAAGCTCGCCAAGAAAGCCATACGGACGCGGACCAGAGGCGCTACTGACGTGCTTATGTTAAATTTACCAAACAACCGATTTGTATGCAATTTTGCGATCGGAAGACTCCGAGGCAGGCGGGGCTCGGCCGGCTGAAATCCAAATCCCAGCGAGACATCATGACGTCGTGGATTTGCAGCAGAGTTGGCTGCCGGTCCTCCTCTATCCTCAGTCCCAGTTCCAGTACGAATCCCATTCCAATCCAGGTTGCGTTGCCATTGTCTGAGTCTGCGCCGCCGTCGCGAAGTCTAGTTTATTGGCGCGACTTTTTATTTGCATTCGAAATGTTTTTGCGTCTTTTTTCTGAGCTTTCGAAAAAAGTTTTCTGCTTTGTTTTTGTCTGCTGCACGTGATGTATGCGACGTGAGCCGGCCGTCTGCAAGGGCCAGGTTACACTAGAAATAAATGGAAGAACTTGGTCGGCATTAAAAAAAATGTAAAAAAAATGTTTGTGTGAGATAAAACATTGTATTAGAGAAAAGGGAATTAAGAGAGTGTTCATTATAATTTGTATACATATTTTTATTATATATTTTTTGAATGCATTCCCAAGTTTGCCAGATTCTTTTCTCAAAGTGAAACTTACCATGCCCGCCCATCCACACAATTGCCATAAGTTTTGGACGCTCTGCAATTATTTGCGGAATTCCTTTGGAATATATATTGACTCGGAGTAGAGTACCCGGCAGCAGCAGACGACTGGCCAGGAGACTCCTCTGCTGTCTTTCCCGTGGCCTTCTTCTGACAGGCCATACAAGGAAGCCCAGCCGGCAACAGCAATCGTAAATGTGGCATAGAGGCGGCTGATGATGCTCGTGACTGCGACTGTGACTTTGAGTGGACTTGGGCTCTGACTCTGAATTCCTATGCGAGTCTCCTGGTCTCTGCACAGACATTCGCAAATTTGTCTGTTAATTTGCATTACAAATTAAATAAATTGTAAATCTTATTAAAAATAAAAACAATTCCTACAAATATACATATTTCTTATTTAATTAAATGTGTTATCAGATAGCCTTTCATAAAACAAACATTTTCTATTAACCTCTTACCTTTATTATTGAATTTTGCTCATTAAAAATAATTAACCGCTTGGCATTTTGCTAACCAGCACTCCACAAGAACCAACAATCCGGGATCTGACGGATTATTGGCCCCTTCGACAACGTTGATTCAATCATGCACACAAGATGGCCAATTCGAGGCGAAACCCGGCATTAGCACCCATTATTGACTGCCAATCTTTGGGCACCGAATGCTAACAAAGCCCCGCACCCACCCAGGCTGTATGTGTGTTATATGAACTCTGCAGCTACACCAACTTATAAGGCAATTGGCGACTGCCCCAAGTGTCAAATTAGACAAACAGCAGACCGCAAATCCGCAATCCGCAGACCCAATCCCCAGATCCCCGATTCCAATGCAAACTCAACTCGAATCAAATCAAATGCTCGATGCAAATTGCATTGCGCTCACTCGCTGTCGGGGCTGCTAATTTTCTGCGAATCGATTCGCGCTCCTCGAGAACGAGGCCCCCGAGTGGGATCGAAGGTATATCGTATGGAGTAGTGGTGGATTTGCATGTGGGTGGTCAGCAAATTGCCGGAACGTGAGCACAATTTTTAAATTAACGGCCCAAAAGTGGTTAGAACGGCAGAACAGCAGCAACGGTTCGCTCCGAGGCACATTCCTCGCACAAAACTGTTGCAATTAATTGCATAAAAGTTCTAAATTGTCCCCCCCCCCTTTGCCCCTTGACTATGTTTCCACCACTTCTCTTGTGGCAGCAATAGCGTCTTGGACAAACTTTGAAACTGCAACTGCAACAGCCAAGCGCCGCATTATCGGCAAAGTCGCATCGCACAGTGTTAAGAGGATCATTAAATAATATACAAACTACGAAATAAGTAAATAAATTTTGAAAAGCGATTCTTGCCGACTTGAGGGAAGCGTTATTGAATAAATCCAAAAATAAGAAGGGAAATGTAGCTATTTCATGAGGAATCCAACTCTTTTTTATCAGTATCTCCAACAGTGGCCCTTTTTGCTTAAAAAATTCAAATTCCTAATTAGAAATATAAACTTTTAAACATTTACCACTGTACAGCTCTCGGTCGACATGGTCGTCGTGCCTTTCGGTTCAAAACGTGATCGATAGACGGACTACCACCACTGGCCAGCTTTGGCCAGAACTGCAAATTGGCTCTCGTTGTTTGCCGTTTGCCAAATGTTTGGCCTTAGTCAAATTATGTTCTTTGGCTCGTTTGATAATGAAACTGAAAATTGAAGTTGGGAACGGACAACTGGCTTGGCAGCTCAGCCCCCAAATTGTTTGCTCACACCGTCCCGGAGCCACGCTAATGATTACGTGTTATCGTGTTGTAATTTTACACAGGCCCTAATGACGAGTCTCTGGATCGGATGCGACCGCGCCGACTTGGCCGCATCAGCCATCCATCTCCATCTGCGCCAGCCATCGGATGGGATCGATCTCCAGGCTCCAGGTTAGACACTAACTGGGCTCATCATGGAGCGTTAACAAGCTCATTTTTCTAAACTTGACGTGCTGAGTCCACCAACCACCAATCGACTAGCTGGAGGATCCACTTAGGCAAAGATCGCCGCAGATTATCGGAGCCAGCCAACCTGGCCAATTTACTTGGCCACGGCCACTTTCGGACGTTCCCAGCGGTGGGTTCATAAATTGCAATTGTTTATAATGCGATTGGGCGCGTTATGTCCTGGCACTTGGCCAGGGCATAAACTGTATATGAACACTTGGCCTCTGTAAAAAGTTGAATATGCAAATAGGGTTTGCCTAAAACACTTACTAACTGATTGGTGAAAATCATGATTACTTTGCATTACTTTCTTTACTATTAAAATAAGGTTGAAATGGTTCGTGTTTCCTAGGTGCTAAAAATTTACATAAATAAGATATGCAAACTTGAGAATTTTCGATATGTGCTTTAAACAATCCTTATTGGAAACCACTTTAATTGACGTACAAAAGTATCCTATAAAATGTTGCAGCTTCTTATTGAAATGCATTTTCTGTAAATATCAATATAACTGTATTTCTGGTAAGCCAAAAAGTACACTACAGAAAATGTTTCGTTTTAAATTGGATTTTATGGTAGTGCCCACGATTAGGGAGTAGGGATCGATTTTGCCATAATTTTGGTACGAATCCAACACCCACGACAAATTCAGATAGTCAGCCGTTGGCCGTAACCAGCATTGATGGCAATAGAAAACAGGTATTCATTGAATGTTGGCCAAAGACAAAACGTTCTCCAGCCAAATCAGAATCAGAAGTGGAAAAGGGAGAAGCTGCCACGATGATCTGCGCAGAACGAGCACAGCATATTAAATTGAATTTTTATGTTCTCACAGCCCCGGAAAATCATGTGCCAGGCCATAAAAGCCCAGGATCGCCTCGGCTCGGCTCTGTGGAGTGTGTGTGTGTGGGGGTTAATAAATAGCCCCAGAAGCAGGGCAGAAAGGGGCCCTGCCTGGATGGTGCGGTAAATTATGGTTATTTAAATAAACAGCACACGATTTGATTTGGCGGTCCAAAAGTGTTGCCAGTGCAGCCTCCGAAATTGGAAGAGCGACGCGCCGACGACGTCTGGAAATTATGTTGTAGTTTGGCCAGCAGGATAGTGCTCTCCGATCCAATGATAATGATGATGATGATGCCGCTGCGATGCACCCAATGGAAAGAAGAGGGTTGTGCCATCAAGTCTTGATTGAGTAACGCCCCAGAACTGGCTTCTAATTATGAGTTCCAGGAGTTATCAAGTGCTGAAGCCGGAGCTGGCGGATCTCTGAGGGCAGAGGCAGAGGCATCATTAGCTGATGTGCAGCATTGACCTGGCTTAATCGGCGATAAGACTCGTGATAAGCAAACACGCTAAAGCTCAAGGTGCGTGGAATCGGCACTGAGAAGAATTTAAATCATTTCTTCTCAGCATTGAAAAGTATCTATATATGACATAATTAGTTTTTTAAATGAGAAACTACATTTCCGAAGAAAACATGTTTGTTTAATGGTATTTCGTTTAAAAAATATTTAAGTATTGGAAAGTAATGAAACGCTTAATGCGTCAATTCTAAAAATGATTCAGGACCTTTAAAAAAGTATTTAAATAAATAAAATTGGAATATCTTATTTGTTCAGTGTATATTAGCTGGTGCGACCTTTTGGCCAACTGCTGAGACTGAAACTGAGCTGTTCTGAAATATAGTGGCGGGCAGAGTCCTGGCCATGGCGATTCTCGTTGGCGTTGCGGTGTTTTGTTTATTTTGAGGCTATAATTTAAGCAGGTAATTGCACGCTGGCGGCCAGAATTTGTAACTAAACTGCAAATTAGCAGCCAATTCCCAGGCCGATTAATAACCATAATTATTGGCTCAAGCGCTGACGAGCGAACGTCGCTCCGCAGAAGACGACAAGGACGAGGATGCGGATCTTGATGCGGCGGAGGCTGTCTGCAAATTGCACTTGGCCAGGTCCCGAACTTGAAAGCCTCTCTGCTGGTCCTCAATTGCCGATTCGTGATAGACCGAGGCGCATGTGGAGAGCACTGAAAAAAACAACAGTTGTTACTAAGACTACACAGTTGTACTCTCCCCTTTAAAGTTCAAATCTTGTAAAATTCCACTAAAATCCTTAGGAATATCTAAGCGTTTAAGTTAACTGGATATATGTCTATGGTAAACGTATGCAAAAAATCATTTTTTAAATATATTAGCAGAGGTGACTTCTTAATTATTTAACTAAAAAATTGTTACCGTATAAAATGAATTTTGCAAAGAAACTGTTTTTTGTTCAGTGCACAGATCGCTTGAATCCTCCTCCGTCCCTATACCCAGCAGCAATTTAAATAGTGAGCGCCTGGCTTAATTACATAAAACAGGCAACACAAGGCAGCCACTTCGGTTCGGAATATATTCCCTAGCCGGCGGCGCAGGCGTCGGTCTCGGTTTCGGTTCCCGTCCGGGACCTGGGCCACTTTTGATGGACATGTGTCTAATGAACCATCCTAATTAATGTGCACCGCTGGTGCTGTCCTTCTTTGGGCTGCGAGCATGCAAATCTGAAGCCTGGCAGAAAAGGAAAACTGAACCAATGGCGAAGAGTGTTGAAAGCCTTGAGTGGTCAAATTCGGATGGGCCAACAAATTACGGGCATTATACTAAAAAACCAGCCGGAGCAAATTAATAAATGTCGATACCCAATTAAACTGTCCGAATATAATGCACGCTATAAATTAATGCCGGAGAAGCGTAGAACGAATAGAGACATCCACTATCCAATTATCGGTGCCAATGATTAACTGCGCGGGGTCAACCATGGCAAGAAAACGAAGAATAATGCGGTAACAAAAATAATTGCACAGACGAGCAGATGGACTAGAAATCTGGGAGGGATTCTTCTTTCGTGGGAGACCACGAACGGATTCAAGCTGTAACGGTCATTCATCATCATCGACTGGGAACGGCCACCTATCGATAGATTCTTCACTAAAAACATCGTTAATATCGATATTGATATCACTGTCATATACATCGATAGATCGATAAAAATATGTCAGATTGATATCACTGTCATACCAGCCCTAGTTTTCCATGCCGGCAAAAAAAAATTTCGTTTACCTGACAACAAATTTGTTTGATCAATAGCAAAAACATTTACCCATCAGAAAACCGCTACTCTAATACAAAGGTCCAGAATGAAAATCGAGGAAGTTAAGAGCACCGTGCGCACCCAGCGCATTGCAGCCCATAGCCACGTGAAAGGGCTTGGACTGGACGAAGCCGGAGCTGCCCTGCAGAGCGCGGCCGGGCTGGTGGGCCAGAAAGCGGCCCGCGAGGCAGCCGGCATCGTGGTAGATCTGATTAAGTCAAAGAAAATGGCCGGTAGAGCCCTGCTGCTGGCTGGACCGCCGGGTACCGGCAAGACCGCCATCGCCCTGGCCATCGCCCAGGAACTGGGCAACAAGGTGCCCTTCTGCCCTATGGTGGGCTCTGAGGTATTCAGCAACGAGATCAAGAAAACGGAGGTGTTGATGGAGAACTTTCGCCGCTCCATCGGGCTCCGCATCCGCGAGACCAAGGAGGTGTATGAGGGCGAAGTCACGGAACTAACTCCCGTGGAAACCGAGAATCCCATGGGTGGCTATGGCAAAACCATCAGCAACGTGGTCATCGGCCTAAAGACGGCCAAGGGCACCAAACAGCTGAAGCTCGATCCAAGCATCTTCGATGCCTTGCAAAAAGAGAAGGTAGAAGTGGGGGATGTCATCTATATAGAGGCTAACAGTGGAGCAGTCAAGCGCCAGGGACGCAGCGACACTTTTGCCACTGAATTTGATCTAGAAACCGAGGAGTACGTGCCTCTGCCCAAAGGCGATGTACACAAAAAGAAGGAAGTGATCCAGGATGTCACTCTACATGACCTAGATGTGGCCAATGCTCGCCCGCAGGGCGGCCAGGATGTGCTTTCTATGATGGGCCAACTCATGAAACCAAAAAAGACCGAGATAACAGGTGAGGTCCTTTTTTTGTTGTGTTTATAAATAAGGTGTCTTAATACTTTCTGATTTCTAGACAAACTACGCTTGGAGATCAACAAGGTGGTGAACAAGTACATTGACCAGGGAATTGCAGAGCTAGTACCAGGTGTCCTTTTCATCGATGAAATTCATATGCTTGACCTGGAGACCTTTACCTATTTGCACAAGTCGCTGGAGTCCCCCATAGCCCCAATTGTGATTTTTGCCACCAATCGCGGACGCTGTGTGATTCGGTAAGAGTTTGCATTTAGGGTATCATTTTGCGTAGCAGTAGCATTTCAAGTTCCCAATGTTACAAGTTGTCTTGGTAACTACGAGTCTTCTTGTTTATTGGACAGCCACTAGCTCCTTTTTAGAACTTGCCTAAACTAGAATGCCCAAGTTGATATTTGTCCAAATATTTTACAGTGGCACCACCGATATTATCTCGCCGCATGGCATTCCCCTGGATCTGCTAGATCGCCTTTTGATCATCCGCACGCTACTCTATTCCACCGCCGACATGGAGCAGATCATTAAGCTGCGCGCCCAGACGGAGGGTCTTCAGCTGGAGGAGTCCGCCTTCGGTCGTCTAAGCGAGATTGGAACCAACTCCACGCTGCGCTATGCCGTGCAGCTCTTGACCCCTGCTCACCAGATGTCCAAAGTGAACGGTCGCAGTCAGATCAGCAAGGACGACATTGAGGATGTGCACTCGCTCTTCCTCGACGCCAAGCGCTCTTCGAAGCATCTTTCTGAGAAGAACAATAAGTTTATGTTATAAGTTTTGTGGTTGCGCCAGAATTGTAATTTTATTCGCACCAATAAATAAATGGATTACCACTTTGAAATATGGTCATTTTGTATTATTTCTGAATTTCAGTTTAATTTTTTGAAAATCCGACGACCACATCATATAGTTAGCATAGGAACGATCGGCAGATGTAGAAACTGTAAATATAAATATGATCTAATTGAAACTACGAGGATATGCAAACGTCGGCGTACCGAAGTCAATTTTTAAAGTTTTAAATATTCGCGCCAACGAGCGATCAGTGTTGCTAGACTCTCAGTGAACGAGCGACTAAAGGAACCAGACTTTTCGTTTTAGCAAATCTGGCAGCACTTGTTTTTTGGGACTTAAGATTTTTTAGGGAAAGGCCCAACGGTAACACTGGGCGAAGGAAAACAGAAAACAGAATTCGAGATAAAGAAGACAAAAGGAAAGCAAAATTCGTTCGCGTCGGTCGTGTCGCGCTTGGTCGAAGTAAAAAGTGAACTAAATTAACAAACATATGTATTTCTTCAATT
>JAEIIL010005511.1:0-10761 GCA_018905715.1 Drosophila lini | reverse complement strand
AAATCTCAATTTCGAAAAAAAGCGACATACGATACTTTCGCGAAAATGCGGCGATATGTTCTGCAATCAGAGGGATGCCAGCGGCTTCGAGGGGAGAAGCTACAGATACAGATGGATAGTTGGGGGAGTGCATCTGAGTCGGACATTGATACAGGTACTGGGTGCTGTTCCTTTGTGTTGACAACTCAATGCCCTAATGCCCCGACATATGTTCAGGTGGGACGAATGCGCAACTGTACCCAAAACTATCCCAAAATGCGGGTAGGACCAAGGGACTTTCCTGACAATTGTCATTTGGCATTAGTTCTAATAATAAACACACATTTTCTATGCTTTTTAATTGCCCTCGATTTCCTTTTGCATGTTTGTTGCGCATCAATTTCGGTGGATTATTATTGTTTGTTATCCTGCAGCTGGGGAACACAAAAAGAAAATATTGTTATTAAAATTTGTACAATATAATATTAATATTAAAAATAATCTTAATACTAACTGTTAAAGTACGGGTTAGTTAACTATATATAAAGTTATTCATTTAACAATAAACTTCCTAAGTTTCTTCAAGTGCACACTGTTTTTGAGGGTTTATTGAACTCTCCTCCTCAAATCCCAATGCTCACACTTTCATTACGCAAATGTTACAGGGCAGCCGTGAAGGAGGTGGTCTCACCCATCTCCACGGATCCTTTGTTTGGCTGCCCAAATGCGAAAAGGGTTCATAACCGGCACTTAGCTTCATTGGCCCTCTGTGTTGGCTCTTTTGGCTTTATCGCAGCCGGCCCAGACCCTGGCACTTTGGCCACTCGAAATTCAATTCAATTCGCTGGGTACTTACTGTACGCAGGTTGTGCAAACATTAAAATTAATGAATAACAATAAAACCAGCTCCGGTAGTCTGAAGTGTTGACGGTTGACGTGATCTCTGTGGAAAATGTCAGGAAATGGGTTTGACATAACAGGGGATTCCTGTATTAATATAAAATAATTCTATTATTTTAATAATTTTTTTATAATTAAGAATGATAGTAATTGCCATAAAATATGTATTTATCATTTATCTAAGATTACAAAATAACTTAAATTAAATTCTAAAGATAGTGTTAGGGCTCTGTAAATATTTTTAATAATTATATCAGATTTCCATATATTTCTAGAATTTGTTAAGCAAAATCATAGCTTTATTATCCTCAAAAGAACCCACTTGAATACCTCCACAAATCATAATTTAATTCATTATTTTGCATAAATCCAACTACCCCCCAAAAACTATTCCAGAGACAGCAATTAAAATGCCTGAACAAAAGTAGAGTTATTTCTCCAATTTTAATGATCCCATATAATGCTTTGAAATGTGTTCTATGCCGCTCATTAGTTTCGAGGCAATCTCCGAATTTAATTTCCATTTGAAATTCCCACTCTGCGAGCCATTAAAATTGAGCCATGATGCCAATTTGGTATGATTAAATACGTTATTCCCCTGGGAGAACGAGAGAGGGGGAAGTGCATACGTATATGCAAATTAATTACGAAATTTATGATTTCATTTTGCCAAAAGCGACGAGCCCGTCATCATCGCGGCTAGTCCTTTGGCGTCGAGCCTGTGAGCTCCATAAAACTTGCCCGCCTGTCAACTGCAATCATTTAGAGAGTGGGCCACGTAGGGCACATGTGAAAAGCCGTAAAATGCTTTGGAAAGCCGAGCAATTGGAAATTGAAGTCAACATTTATGGCTCTATCCAGAGCGGAGGAGACTAAACTCAGTGGCAGTGTCATCGACGCGACATCTTCCCGTCTGCCGCTGTCACGCACATAATTCTCCGCAGTGCAAAAACATTAATTGCGCAATTGTTTAAGGGCAGGGAGATTGGGAAAAGTTACAAGGATACAGGGAGAAAAATTTAAAGAACAAATTCTGAATGAAGAAAAATTATTATTGATTTCAGAAACCAGTAAGTTTTGGCTTTTTAAGATTTCTATAAGTGGATTTTAAACAATTTAACGAATTTTTCATACTACAAATTTGTAATTGTTTAAATCTATAAATCTATTCTAAACTGCTTTTATAAATTTATTAAAAATCTTGCACAATTATAACTTCCCCAACTCACTTCTCTTAATTATTCTTTAAGCTATTTTACGTGCTATTAAAAGTCGAAAGTCTTTTCTTAAATATAAGTATTTATCTTAAATTAATAAAACCAAGTATACTTTAAACTTCCTTCAATTTTTTCCAGTTCCCAGCAAGACATGTTGAAAAGTTTTAGTGTCCCAACAAATGACGTACGATTTGTTCTGCACGAATAAGTCAAATTATTTGTAGACAGCACTTTGTTTTATGGCCTGACAACAAGCCACCTCAACTACTTCCCCCACCACCTGCATACACATATCCTCTGCATCCTCCCACTGCCACCCTCCGCCCCCTTTTAGGTCGCAGTTCCTTGGCCAGCTGACGCATCGCACTTTGCCTTGAGCCTGGAGTTTTTTACACAAACTACATGGATGCCACCTCTCGTTCCTCCTCCCCCCATTTGCTCCTCAATCATTGCTTTTCCACCTGATGCCAGTATGCGGGCTAATTTATGGCCTTGTCATATGTTTGTTTGGCTTTTTTACTGTTTGTTGGTTTTCCTACCCTGGAAGTCATCATTATCATCATCCTCAGCTCTCCAAACGCACGCCATATAATTTTCCATTTACTGCTAAGTGTTTCTTCTGGGCCTGCCTGCCCCTGTTTATATTTCATAATTTTCTAAATGACATATTTCTGTTGACGCTTGAGTAGTTTTGTTTGCTTTGTTAATGTAGATTGCTTGGCTGGGATGTGGAAACAATGGTTAAGGAAGGAGGTTAAGGAAGGAGGTGACTGCAAGACATTGCGTAACCAATTAAAAGGAAATTATTTGTGAATTTTAAGGGAGTTTAAAAATCAGAACACTTTTCTATAAAATTGTAATTTCATATACAAATTCTACAGGCAAGAGTAAACTTTTAAGACTGGAAAACTGTCGCCTATTTTAAAGGTAACTAATTTTTTCACACCTAAAACTTTTAATAATCCATTTCTAATTTAATTTGTAACACATTTACTTTACTTTATTTTAAAAATATTTTTAAATTGAGTTCTAAACTTTGTTTCAATAATGAGAACGTTTTTGTTGATTTATTTGTTTTTAAACTTTGACTTCTCAGTAAGTTATTCAGCTTACTTGAAGTTAAATAAATTATTATTTAAATAAAGCTTAGTTGAGATACGTTTTGTGAACCATCTCAAATATTTTCTTTATATTTTGTTATTAAAAATAAATTATAAAATGTGTAAAATTAAGCCTAAAGATAAAAAACCGTAACCAATTTACTACCAAAACCAGACAAATGAAAACCAAATGTTTGCATAAATTCTCAACAAATGATAATAAATTCAAGACATATTCAAAATTATAAATAATTTATAGAAATGAAGGCATAATAACTCGTTAAACTTTTACAAGCATACAAAATGTGACGCGCAGGGCCATTAAAATCATTTTTAACAACTTTTGCTGGCATGTAAATTACGGCAGACACCGTTTCATTCCTTCCACAGGATAAAGCGCGCTTCACGCTTCGTTTGATTTATAGGCGCAGGGTTAACTTTCTGAATGAAAGCCGGATCGGAGTTGGGATCAGGACTGCATATGTGTATTACACTTGTTATCGGGCGTATCACATCGCACATCCCATCAGAGGACACGGCGCCGCACTTTATGTGTTTATTTTAATTTTCAATGTTTCGTCCGACATTTTATGGCTCTCAATTTTTGCGCTGCTTTTACGAGGGCATTAAAATTAAGACAACGGGCCACCAACCAGGCAAAGGACCAGAGACAGGAACACCAACTCAATTAGACAAAGAGCCCAGTCCCAAAAAAAAAAGAGGCGTCTGTAAAATTCACTTGGCTTCACACAGGCACACACACTCCCACTCACAAATTTCTGGGAGCGTGTTAATTTCTTTTTAATTCCTCCTGCACTCCAGTGAAAGTTCCCCTCCAGTCACTCATAAATTAACGTTTAGTTACGCTACATAAAAATCTGTCTGGCAGCAGATCTAAGTTTCTAGGGGTTACAAGAAGGTGGAGTTGTAATCTAGTTACTGTGCCTATTCGACTTTAACTTGAATGGAATTATATTTTAACACAAAAACCCCTTTTATATTTGGGTTTCCATTTGATCTCTAAATAGTTTCCACTTATCGCTGGATAACTAAACCCTCTATAAATACCCAACACTCTCATTTATTTTCTATTTTCCATCATTAGTCCCCTTGGCAGCACTGTCTGTCATTGGCATCATTAGTTTTATTTAATTATGCCCTTCGTATTGATTGCTTTGTTAGAACATAGTAACCCGAAGGAAACTTCCTCCACTCGGGGGAAAGTTCAATTAAATATAGCCCCCTTCACCCCTCCAGAAAATATAAATCCAGCTGTGATTTCGGCATCGGTTTGCGTTAACCGCAAAACCAAAAAATGAGGAGAGAAAACGAAATATATTTGATAATGAATAATGATGTTGATTTGACACTCAAATCGAAATCGTCACGGTTTTGGAGAGAGAAAGAGTGAGGGGTCAAAGGGCAGGAGTTGCTTCTTGGGTAGAGAGCGGATTTGATTTTAATTTAATTAGATTTCTTCTAGGCTTTTGAAATGGGAATCGTATGATAATTTAATGGAGCATGAAATTCGGGATTTCTTTAAACCCAAAAAAATACTTGATACGATTTCACAGCGTTGCAAAGTGGCCGCTAATGACGGAGCATCCTAATGGGAGCATGAGCAAGGCATCCTTCGACTCAGAACCCAGTGTGTGGTCAAATCGTTGGCTAATAGCCGTGACAAAGGTCATTAGGGTGATCATTGAATGTTCTCCATCTCTTCAGATGCTTCAAGCAGGTTGCTATATATTTTTAAAATATTTTCTTTAACCAACTTCACTAAATTTCCACAAGAAACAAGATCTGATTATCCCCCAGAAAACACATTGAATTATTTAATGACATTCTCAGTGCTATCTTAACTCCGGCATAATTTATAAACTTGTCTGCTTCGTGTCGACATTCATCAACTCATCCTGCCTTTGAACAACTTCATTAAAATTAGCTCATAAAATTTGCAGCAACTCGTGCTCTCTGTCGCTCGAAATCTTGTTTAGTTTTCATTTATGGCTCAATGGCAGGAGCCAAAAATCTTCACTAGGGGATGTGTGGCCACAGGATCCGCATCCTGACTGACAGACGCACTTCAGCATAATTTGCTGTGACAGGCTTCAGCATTTCCTGGAGCTGCGCTTCCTTAATTCCACTTTACCGAATGACATTTAATATGCAAAGTTTTGCCAGCCACAACACCGAAACTGCAACTGGAGGCGCGGCACGGAGGCGCGCATATCTTTTGATGACTTTTGTTGATTTTATGCCAACACATTTTGCAGAGGCAACTCACACGACGACGACTGGGATGGATCTCTGAAGGTGCACTTGGAAAATGTAGAAAAGTTTTGATAAAGAAAATGTGCCTTAAAACAATAACTACCTTAAGTTAGCTGAACATAAAAAGGACTTAAGAATCTCTCATGTATAAAGATATATACAATTAATTCACATTACACCCTTATTTAAATTTTAAATAATTTTTTAACAAAGTTCAAAGTTAGCCAGAATTTCCTGTGTATCAAGACCAGTCCAAGCTGCTGCATTTTGCCACTGCCAAAACAATGGACCAAAAACACAAGTGGCGGGCATTTTGGGGCCAAGGCAAAGTGTGTCTGCGGAATACCCTTTATTACAAAATAGCTGGGCATAGCTTTGCATACTTTACGGCCCCCAAGCATCGTAAAGTTTAATGGCGCCGTTCTTCGAGCCAGCAAGGTTTTCAAAGTTGGTTGGCTCTTTTGAAATATGAATAGACGTCAGGAGCCGCTCTTTAGCCCTCTAATGCTGGCCTTGTTAAGGAGATTAGTTCCAGGCCCATTTCCCCCGCACTGTCTTCAATAAAATTGGTTTATTCAAGTGCCTGCTGGCCACTTTTCAATCGCAATAATTGACAATCGAAAGGATCTCGCCATGTCTTCCCAGTAAGCCAGGCACGTACACAAATTAAGCTCGTAAAATTTAATATTTTCAGCGAAAGTTTCAGTGGTTCTTTTTTCTGTTTAGTAATTTATGGCGTGGCTTAGGTGCCTGCATAATTGGTAAGGATAAATCCTTGTAAAGGATACATAAAATTTTACAACAGTTGTTGGAAAACTTTGAGTTTGTATTTATATAAATACTTGTTTAGAATATTGTTGGAGCTTAAGTGGGTTTTTTGTTGACTAAGTTTTATGAAAAGTAATTTTAAATTTAAGAATATAATATAATTTAAACCACATATACCCTTCTTCCATTGATACCTTCATGATTGTGGTTATAAATTTACCTTTTTGGTTTCTTTGAATTCCCAAAACAAAACTCTTCCGAAAACTCCCCCTTTCGATTTTTCCAACAACAAAACGAATCGTTTTGTGTTGAGTTCACCCTTTCACTGGGTGGGTAAGTGCCAATCAAATCGAAAAATATTTGGAATTTTGACAAAGGGAAAAAGTTTCCCAAGGCGAATTGCGTGCGAGGTGATGGAGGTAAGGCTACCAGCATAAAAACGCTGACGACTTATGCCCGGGGGACTGGGAAGAGGGAGAGAGAGGTCTGGTCTCAAGGTGGGCAAGTCGGGAACAATCCATCAAACAAAACGCTGCGCTTTTGATAAGAGCGCATCAATAAAGTAATAAAATGTCTACAAATCAAACGATAAGAACGCCAGTTTCGCCAAAGATTCGCCGCCCGGGAAAGGGTTCGGTGGAAAAGTCACGTACAGCACGCACAAGACTATTAATATTAATGGTTGGTCTTAACACATTGGGCGTAGCGTTCACTGGCTGTCAGTTTGTCAAGAAAGCTGTCTTTTTGGTCTACTTGAGACACTGGGAGAAAATGTGGGAAATGTATATATTAATAAAATATTTTAAGGTAAGCAAGAAGTTTAATACAATTGAAAGAAGATAAATATTTTTATTTAAATTAAATTAAAATATTGAGAACCTCTCTCTCTCTCTACTATACTTTTCAATTCCACATTTTCCCTCTTCCTAATTTTCCTCAGTGTCCTCAGATGGGGTTTTCCTCAAATTGACATGTGACACCAAGCGAGACCAGAACTGAACCGAGACACAGACACGGGGACCCCTGTCAAAGAGTTTGCCCCTGGCATGACGAAAAATAACAATTCGGGTTGGATTGTTTCGGCTGTGATTGGGTTTAGAGAATCATTAACATTTTGATAACTGTCGGGACACACTGTGATCCATTAGTTAGCGATAACGCGGCAAGCTGTGAGGCCTTTAATTGATCTCGTGATCAATTCGCTCTTGTGGTTTTATGTTAATGAAGCGTAATCTCCGTGCTGTCTCCGATTTCGTTTCGGTTCCAGTTGGGATTCTATTTGGACCCTTTTTGTTTTTCATTTTTCATGCTTGCTTTTCAATTTGCTCTCCATTATTCTTGGCTGGTCTCGTTGTTTGTGGTTTTTGTCTGTGGATGGTAATTTAATAATAACAATACGATAATTGTTTATTGATTTCTTTTCATTTGTGAGTGATTTTAGCAGAAATAATGCAAGAAGGAATTTAGGTTGAATGTTTTATAAGGCATTTCCATTGATAAAACAAATAATTGTCTTTATAATATTTTAAAAAAAATATAACTTAAAAAATAAATAAAATTTGAAATGATTAGGCACCACCTCTATTTCTTAAATTGCCATTTGTTCCGTTTATTATTTCGCTATGACTTATTCTCAAAGTAATTCATAGAAATTTTCATATTTTTAGAAGATTAGAAACGGTTGAAATGAAAAAAAAAAGAAACAAATGAAACTAACTTAACTCTAATGTCAAATCGGAATAAATATAGCTTTTGGTAATCACCGACTTTTTGTCATCTTTTGTGCTCGGAATAAGCCTTAAATATTCGCATTCATTTTAGACATTTATAGACATTTTTACAAATTTTTTTTATATTGCAATTTAAAATAAACTTTTTAAAAATGTTTAAAAACCAAGACTAACTAACAAAACTATACATTTCAATTTAGAAGCTTTTTTATTTTAGTTTTTCTTACTTTTACATATTTAATTATTTTAAAATATGAAATATTTAAACCAACGAGTAACCCTTATAACTCTTGAGTCACCCTGGTGCCTTCAAGACGCTGCTGATCCAGCAAATGTCGCTTTAGGGGGCTGCACCCTAACTCCATTGGCCAGAGATCGTCTCATGAATTCGCATTTCACGAGATCAGCATTTTGTTTATTGCGCTGCCGGCAGAGTAATTCCGTCATAATTTATACTCATTCAGTAGCTGTTTGTGAGTTTCCATTAAATAATCGACAGCGCTACTTGCTTCGACTCAAGTGATTTCCAGTGACTACAAGAAATAAATAAATAAAAATAAATCTAAAATGGAGCCAAATAAATTTAAAAAACTTGACTTCTGCTCTGAACTCCCACAATATTTGCCACCTTTTTTTCGCCAGAATGGGGAATTTGTTGAAGAAATTGTTATGACTCCTGTGTTTGCGCTAGGGTTTCGTCTTATTGGCCAGCATTGCCGTAACCTGCAATCCATAACTATAGGTGACGCGGATCTAATTACGGGAAACTTGGAGCCGTTCAAGACCATGATTGGGGCACTGAAAAACCTAACAGAAGTGCAAATTGACATTAAACACAACGACGCTTCTAAGATTTTAAACGCTTTGAAAGAACTTCAAAATCTTAAAACACTGGGGCTTAATATAGAGAGCTGTACGGAGCTGCCTGTGGATCTAGGTGAGTCTTTAAATAAATTTTTATAAATTTGTTTTTAATATAAAATTATTTTTAGCTCACTTAAAGGAATGTGTTCACCTGGAAAACTTGACAATAAGAGGCACAATGGTTGTCTTAAAAATGAATGATATTTCATCGGACCTAAAAATCCTACGCAGTTTGCTAATTTCTGGTGGCAAAATAATTTCCAATGGTCAAGAAATCGCATATGAACTGCCAGCATTGGAAAAGCTTGAACTCTACCATATTCGTATTGAAACCGCTTTTCCGGATTGCCAACAGCTACGAACTTTGCATACTAAATGTGTTAGTTTCAATAGTGATTTCCTCGATTGGATAGCTGTGCAAATTAAAACCCTGGAAAGCGTGGGATCCAACAATTCTATCCTGGGGCAGGATGTTCTCTCAGAAATATTTTCAAGTCTACCCTCTGGCTGGGTTTTACCCAACTTGAAGAACTTAATGCTGTACGAGGACTTTGAGACAGTAACATTTCCCCTGCCTTATTGTCCGATGCTAACCTCCTTGAACTTGGCACAAGTTGACGAGTTTCCCAAGGAGTGTATGGATTGGATTGCAAAGCACTCGAGTACTCTAGAGAGTGTGGAACTACCAGGCTTGTTTTTTGGGAAAAACAGCACCGATCTGCCATTCTTTCCCAAGCTAAGGGCATTCCGCTTGAACTCTTCTTACGAGCTATCACCAGATAGTTTCTTTGATTGGATTTCAAAGTACTCGGAGACCTTGGAGGTTCTGAATATTTATGGAAGCCTGGATCGGAATCGGCTTCTTAAACTTCTCTCGGACTGCAAGAACATTCGATCTTTAAGAATGGCGCGTACGTTCCCGGCATTTACTGAGAACTTTTTCAGGTCTCTGTTTAAAATTTTAAAGGAAAACGGTGTGACTCCGGATAATCCTTTCAAATTCAAATGTAATTCTATTAATTTGAGCAGGCAACAGGTACATATAATTATTTTTATCAATGAGTTTATATTTAACTACAATTTTTAAAATTTCAGATTAATAATTTACACAATTTGCCCAATTTCGAACTGTGCACAGTTAAGATTGACGATAATATTGGATACATTTGGGAAATTTATAATGAAATCTCTTAATGAAATAGTAAGTACAAAATTATCTAAAATATATTTTCTTAGAGTTTTCTTTTAAGTATCAAATGACGCACCACATACAAAATTTCCCCCCTGAAAGTACCCAGTCAATCCCCTAGGACAACAAACAACTTGACGCCGTCTAATTTGGCGAAAAGTCCAAGGGTCTCCGGTCCACCCACAAATCCATTGCGACACATTTCCGCTTTGACCAAATCTGTTGCCGGTGATTGACTTTGATTTTCCAAGGAGGAGGACCAGACAAGTCCTCGGACAAGTGAAAATGAATTTTCCTTTGACGATTTCATCAAACGTTCCTCAACGACGCAAAACAAAAAAGAAAAAACGAGGCCGAGACTGAGGAAGGAAAATGTCTTATAAAAACTAACGATTGGCAATTGGTTTTTACTGTTATTGGCGCGCCCCATTTGCCTGCCTGGGCAGCACTTCCGTTCTGGCCAGAAGTTATGGGCGTGGCCCACTCTCCTCCACAATGTGAAATATGTTAGGCCGATCATTGTGGACTTTTCCACATTCATTGTCTTTCTGGAATTAATTTCCTTTCAGAGCTGCCGTGGATTTTCAGGAAAATCATAAAATTTTATTTGTACAACTTCCTGGGGATTCATTTGCCCTTTTTATTTTGATTTTTTGCCTAGATTGTTTTAGGAAAATATTTTGGGTATATAGGTTTTATGTTATGTTATGTATGGATTTAAGATATATGTTAACAATTTT
>JAEIIL010005487.1:0-11244 GCA_018905715.1 Drosophila lini | reverse complement strand
GTAAGAATTTCCCCAAAAATAGATAAAATATCAGAATGTAGGTGTGATTTATTCATAACAATTCAAGCTCCAAATTAATTATATTTATTTCACGAAATACACCAAAATATAATATAAAACTAGTAAATCCTTTGTATTATTTCCCCCCCAATGTAATATATCTACACCCAAAAGACCTCGAAATAATCCCCTGAAATGAGTAATGCCAAAGTAATTCGATGTCGGCCCTAAGTAGCCAGCGGAATTCGCATTATCTACCCGATCGAGGCATCCTAAAAAGGGAGCATTCGATCGGTGACCACATCCCAGAGCATTTAAGTGGAAATGTGGGGAAATGTCTGCTGGAGCGGCGAGCCGAAACAAAGGCAGCTGAATTTAAATTGGGAACCAACTGAAAAATGTCGCCTGTGTTCGATGGGGCGCCCAATGCCTCCTCTCTCTAGGATGGGTAAAATAAAGAAAAAAAAAAAAACTGCGACGGCCAAATGTAAACAACACAAAAAGAGTGAACGAAGCACAAGTTCAAGATTCTCACAGATACTCGGCACTCACACACACACTCGCACACCCTGGCATAGCTAAAAGTAGAAACGCGCGCAGACGAAGCAATAAACTGCACGGAAAGTAGTTTAATGCAGTTTGCTGGGGATCCTGGGCCCTCCCCCCTTGCACCTCTCCAACTCCCCTGGCCCCTGCCCCGTTCCGTGGCGCACGACAAACAACTACAACTACAAATAAAATACAACAACTGCAGCCACGTCGCGTCGCGCTTAGTTTTCCTCCGTCGATCGTTTGCCTGATCTATTTTCGTGCCGCTCTGGGATGTGTAGTTTTTCGTCGCCTCGAGTAATTTGTTTGTTGCATTAGTTTGGTGGAAATTCTACACAGAGGGAAATTTTATATAAATTTATGCATGATTATATAGGTTTGATATTGGTATCTGATATGTGTTATCTAACTTGTGGTTAATCTGGGGTATAACTAAATTTCTGTCAAGAATTAATTAAATTTTTCAAATAGCAGACATTAAGTGATAAAGTAAACTAGCAGAAATATACAAAATACTTATACATATCATAAAAAAATTATCGTAAATAAAATTTTAATAATAATAAATTATAAATATTTGAGTATGATTTTATATGATATTTTTTTTAGAAATCAAAATTTAAAAAAATGCTTAAGCCTTTGAATTGATTAAATCATCTTCCTTACAAGAATATTTATTTGAAATAAATTTACTAATATTTTAGATACAAAAATTGGCTACATGATATGCATGTATGTAATATAGAAGAAACGTATTTCTATAGACTTTCAAAAAAAAAAACTGCAGTGCATTCTCGCCAAACCCAAGCAAACCAAAAACCATTCCTTCGTTCGTTCCCCACCAAAGCAAATTTGCACTCAAACAAACCGGGAGGGGATTGGGGTGACCACAATGTTTATTTAAAACTTTGCATTGCCAAAGTCAACTCACAGTGGCATTGGCATTGGCACAAGCCAAACGTTAGTTTTTCCCCCAGCAAAAGGGGACTACAATAACTATTGCAACACCTACTCGAGGGGGAAAATTAGGAGAAAGAAAGCAGGGGCAGGGAAATGGGTATGTCAAGAGGCCGACGACATTGTCGGTTCAGAGCTACAGTTGAACCTACTCAAAATGGATAAAGTCTAACCTTTAGATGAGCTCTAGGACGAGTTCTAAAAATTTTAAAAATACATAAAGTCACCTCAGACGAGCTCTAAGAATTTTAAAAAGAAATAAAGTCTCCTTAGCTGAGCTCTTAGAATTATGAAATAAATTAAAGTCACCCTAGAAAAAGAATTACTATTAGTTTGAGCTATAGAGGTTCTACTGTACCCCGAGTTCCTTGCTCCGAAGAAGAAACAGATGAAGACGACAGCAGAATCTCTGCAGGGGGCACACTCACACTAGCATTCGCCCCCAAACTCACACACAAACTCGGAAACGCACGCGCACACCAAATGTGAGCGAGATGAGCATGTGGCCATAAAAGCGAGGGGAAGTCGTTGTCTATCGCTGTCTATCGCTCGGGGGACACTTCCGTCCCCCAGATCCGTGTGTGTGTGTGTGTCTGCAGTTGCTGTGCCTGAGCTCTCCCCCTGCTGCTGGAGATTGATGTTGGGACAATTTCACGTCCTACTGTTAGCCGGCATTAAGTGGCATTAAAGTTGTCCGGGCTTATCGCCAGCAAGCGTACAAGCTCGCACCTACAAGAGGGGGTCTGCACGGAGAAAAAAATCTTTATAGAACCCTAAATTATATACTTTAAATTAAAATCTTGAAAAATTTTAACTAACCTAAATTCTTAGGGGTTTCTTGACTTGAATATAGGTTGCATTTTGGTTTATTATTTCCCAAATTTATTTTCTGTGTAAGAATTGAGCTGGTCTCAGTTCATTTCCGCTGGAAAACCATCTATTTGAGCGCGCCTTTATGGTGGATCGTTAATGTCAAGCCAGCCCTGAAATTACATATGTCAAATTATGTTTAATGTGGGGCATTAGCCCAGGTACAGTACAGCCAGGAGGAGGTAATGTAACCATAAATGAGAAGAGATTCTTCAAGAAGCCATTACAAATTTACCTTGGACTTGTTTCTACTTTAAACTTATTTCTAAATATTTTCTTTATTAAAAATAAATAATATTTATATCAAAAATATCCCTTCCAGCATGGCCACTCCCCAGCAGCATCAGCAGCTAAAGCTTCCAATGGATGAGGAACTTTCAGAGCTACAAACCCCGCCGCTACCCATAAATCCCCCACCCAAGGTGATGGCCAATGGCATTGTCTATGGCTTTCGCACTCGGCACTTGTCCTGCATCGAGGAGAACGACTCGGACTCCTTGCATGGCTCATCCATTCCACATGCCTACGACATGATGCAGCAGGCGGACGAAACCTTCCAGAAGCTGAATGCCAACGAAGAGGTGGATGAGTCCGGCAGCGAGGAGGATGGCCTGGAGAATCTGGACGACACCATTGCCATGATCGATGAGTCGCGGCTCTTGGAGGCTGATTATCTAGACGAACTGGTGGCCGAGGAGCAGCTGCAGCAGCAGCAGGATGAGAGCTCCTCGGACCTGGTGGATTCCGGCAATGTTGAGGAGGACTTCTGGCAGCCAAGCTTCAATCGCAACGACATCATGATGACCTCCGTTTATGGAACCCTCAATGGCTCTATGACCAGCGAGGTGTCATCGACAGCTCCGCCGGGTTATTTTGAGTGTGCCACGCCCAAAAAGGAGGCAGAGCCTGTGTATGCCACGCCAGAAAAGCGACGAGCCAGCAACAGGAGCTTCGATTCCACCTGTGCCTCTTTAACCAGCTCTATGTATGGCGGATCTATGAGCTCCTCGCTGGACTTGAAATACTCCTCCCTGGGTGGCGGAGACTCGGGCAGCGGTGGTATCAGTGGCACCAGCACCTTGAGGGGAACCTCTGTGCCGCCCATGGACATATCCATGATGTCCAGCGATGGAGTGAGCGCCCTTGACTGGGGTTCGGCGAGTGTTAGCTGTGTCCTGGACTCTGGCGATGGGAATCCCGCCGAGGAGCTGAACGAGGAGATGGCCGCCAAGTGTCTGATAGCAGCAGAGAGTGGTGAGTTTTATTTTCTGGATTTTATAATTTCATTTAAATATAATAAAATTTTTCAAGAATTTATTAAGAAACTCCTAGTAAATCTATATAAATTAATGGGTTTATAAAAATCTTTTGAAAGAGTATTTATTTAAGACCTGAAAAAGTGGCACAAACTTTTAAGGATCATTAAAATTTGTTTACAAAAAAACAGCTCGTTAAATCAAGGCCCATGGCCGCAATTTTCAAGCAATGATTACTTTATTAACAGCAAATTGTAAACAAAGCTTGCTTTTTATATTGATCACTTTGGCGATTTCTCTCCACCATTTCCATGGGGACTTCATCCGCCGAATGGCTATTCATCAATGCTAGCAGGGCATTAAACTCATTTACAATCCTTCATTACCGGACATGCAGGCAGGCTGAGCGTTTTAATGACCCATTTCGCTCTGCTCGCCATTAGAAAGGCAGCCGCGAGGCGGCGGCTGACCCCCAGCACTTCCACATCCATTCCTAAGTCCATGGCCATGGCCACAGCATCTGCATCTCCATCTGCATCTGGGCCGGCAACATCATCAGCAGTATCCTAGTCCAAAAAATCAACAGACACGGGCCGTGGGGAAAATGTTTTACACTCTTAAAAATGTGATCGAAATTTAGGGGAAGGAGTTGTAAATATTTTATAAAAATTATTGTTTAAAGTGGCACTAAAGTTAGATGATTTTAAATCTAAGCATTCAACCTTTATAAAACCACTCCCTTAAAATCCGATCCTTGCTGATCCCTCTTTAATTTCAATTAAGGAGATTTACACTTCCTTTTCTTCTTAGTATCTTGTTATACTTTCTCCCATCAAAGGATCTTAGTTCCCTCTATATATCCTTTTTTAAAAGCCCCTTTCCATCCCAGTGTACAACCGTACAATTCGATTGGCCATAAGAGCAAACAAAGCCAGTGAAAGCCAAACAAGTGGCCAGACTTTGCCCATTTCACACAGATGTTTAACTAGCCCCAGCCCGGGTCATAAATCATCCAAATGGATAGGATATATACTCACCGGGTTTATCCATCTCCCATTTGGTTAGCATATGACTGGCGCGGCGGTCGAGATCCTCGCGGGTGAAAACCCGCTGACATTGACAGTTTCTAATAAGAAAATTGGCAAGGATTTATGCTTGCGCCGCTGACTTCCATTTTAATTTAAAACTAATCAATAAACTGGCACAGCGCGCAAACTATGTTGCGTAGTCAGAGCAGCGAAAAGTGTTCAACCAATTGCCAAATGATGCTGCAAAGTGCAATGTCACAGTAATTTACGTGCCACTTCAATGGCAGCCAAACTGCGAGACACCACCGCATCCACAAAGCTGATGAGAATTTATGCTAAGGGTTAAGTGTCAGCCTCGTCAATATATACATGCATAGTGGGTGGTTTAGCTAGCTGGAGTTATTAAAAAATTTATTTAAATATTTTTCTGATGAGATCATACTTAGTTTAAGGAAAAATAGCAAACTCTGAAGCGAAATAGATTCTAAATTCTAACAAATGGTTAACACATATAAGCTTTATCAGTCTAAGAATTTCTTCAAAATTGGTTAAAAAAATTCATACAATATTTAGAGCACATTTTCCATATAAACTCCCCAAAATTTCTTAACTTCACCCCATTGTGCTGCAATTTGGCAGCCAAACTGTTGCTTGTGTGTGCGGAAAAGTGAAAAGTCATGAATCATATACATCATGATCACACCAAAGCTAACCACACCACACGACCATGGCCAGGCTAGGATGGATGATGATGATGATGAAGCTTCGGCGGCAAACGCGGCATCGGATATGCGAGTGGATGGGCCATAAAGTTACATGGCTTATCGCTGGAAAACTTTTAAAAAACACTTGAGATTGTGGCGAGAACGAGCGCTGTGGTGGCCGAAGCGAAGCGAAGAGCGCTTGGAACAGGTATATACCTCTTCCACAGAAGAGCCTAAGCACACACCGCCAAGAGAAAGATCCATGGAGGAGGATTGACGCTGGAGGATGGAGCTGCAGTTGTTGGTGGCTTGTATCTACAAATAGACGCGCACTGACGGCCGCAAGACAAAGTCAAACAAAAGACCCAAACGGTAGTTGCCATGAATGGACAACAGACTCCAAACCGGCTAGAGACTACAGTAGATCTACAATTATTTGAAAAGTATGACTTCTGGGTTATAAAAAGGGTGCCAATGAATCCCTTTTCTTAGATAATTCATGAACTTGGAACTCTGAGCTTAAAGATACATGCAAAGATACATAAAGAATACTTCAAGATACATCGGTAACTCTAAAGCAGAGCTTCTCCTTGGTCTAAGTTTAAAGACAATATTAAAAATGAAATGATTACTATATATATTTTATATAAAATTGTTTTCTGCACAATAAAATCTTTAGAAGTCCTTGCTGAAGAAGTTCAACTGTATCTGTATCTGACGAATACGGTACGCAGACTCCACACAGAAACTCCACACAGAAACTTTGACTGGAACGCAGTTGCAATTGCAACTTTGTTGCCCGCAGGCTCAGCATGGACTCGGATGGCCAACTATTTATTGGTTAGGATCCCGGGACTCCGACCCAGTCTCAGATTCAGATACGAGTCCCATAAAATTCCCGCGCACGCACAGACAAATGCGACTCCGAATGCATTTTGTGTGTTCGATAACCGCGAGTCGGCGATTCCCACAATCGAAACGCTGCACTTGAATTTGAATTCGCAATTGCTCTTTCAATATTTATGAGTTGAACTCTGTAGTTAGTTTGTGAGTCTGCGATAATGAAAGTGCCTGCCATTGAAAGGAGGTATATGTACCTTAGGGTCAGGACATTTAGATGTCTGTTGTTAGGAAAAAGGGAATGATATTGGGGGAGTAACAGGAGTATATCATTTTATAGCATTGAATTATAAATAAAATATTTTAAAAATAATATGAAAAGTAAAAAAAACTAAGAGAACCCTTTTTAAAATTTGATTGATTTTAGAATAAAAAAAATAGCCTTATTTTCTTTAAAAATAATATTGAAAAGCTATCAAAGAAGTGACCTAACCAATCTCTGCCCTAAATTGAGTAAAAAAATCAGTTTATTCTTTATCTCAATTTGTTTATAAACACAATCTTATCTGATACATGTATGTATTATGTATTTCTAATCGCTTAGATGCTTGCAATTAAATGTCACTTTATTTTTTTTTATTATTTTTATTTCCTCGAGGAAAACTTGAACCAGATGTCTCAGCTTCTGCTTCTAAGTCTATATCCCTCCCACCCTCACCCCTTATCAGGCCCCATTAATCAAGATTGTGTCAAAGGTATTAGCTCATTTTGGGAGCTCAGACCCGGCATCGACTCATGGTCTATGGGGATTGGATCCGATTCGAATGTTTCGGGCGATTACAAACTATTACTGTTGTCAACTGCCTGTGGTAACATTTTATTACGTGAGCCCCGTGTGGTTTTCCTTTTTTTGTGTAATGAGTAGATTAATTCTAATTGAAAAAAAGCCGGACAAGAGGGGCTTATGCTTATCGAAAATGTTGGTGGCTTGAGCAACCGCAGTGTGATTGCTAATGGCCTGGAAAGCTACCAGAATTGGTAATGACGTTGAGGCAGTTCTGGGCATTGCAGTAATATTTTCAAGTGCCTTTAGGGCTCTTAAAGATAGTAGTCTTTGTAAACTAGAATTTATTTTAGATATTTTAATAGTAAATAAATTTGACTACAGATTTCCTAAGTCTTGCACCGATCGATGACTCAATTGGAAAACTAATTTCCACAAATCTCGAAATCCACTTTAAGAAACAATATCCTGACACATTCACGGCGTGAACGCCTCTCGTGAAGTGGCTCTCTTATCGGGACGATAACCCCCGGAGAGTGCCGAGTATCTGGTGGGTTAATGAGGCACCAGAGGCACGTACGCTTGCGTCATCGGGTAGCTGAAAAGAAGATACAGCGGGGAGGTAGACACCGGACCCTTACCCAGTCTTTTATGTTTGCTATTTCCACTGACACCGTGATAAGCGACAGTTCCCTGCAGTCAGCACCTCAATCAGTCAAAACCCAAGAAGAATAAATACAAAATCAACATGTAAGGGCCCAGTAAGAGATTGTTTCGAATGTGAGGTACCTGTTACTTTTGTTTCCTGGAAAATATGTTTACTGATTCCCTTAAACTTAAATTAAAATTTTTCTCTATTTAATTTATTTTTTTAATTATAAAACAAAAGATCTTGAATGAATAACTTTCGTATTTATTTTGGATCGATTAAATATTCAGGATTTCAAGCTAATTAAAGTAAAACATAAAAGTATGCTAAAAAATTATTGTCAAAAAAATAGATATATTTGCAGTATATTTAGACCGTAAAATTAATTAGAGCATATTTTTTTAAATAAAGCTTTTAAAGATCAGAAATCGTAATCCCTTTCCTCTTCCCTAAATACACTTTATAAAATAAATCCCAGCATACCCCTTAGTTCAACAAATACCACGCACTAAAAGACAAACACAAATACAACGACAACGAAGCGTGAATGAATTCCTCGGCGCAAATTGAAAAAAGAGTGATAGTGATAGTGGAACTGATAAGCGGCAGAGCGCCGTGCTGAGATCGCGTATCAGAGGGAGAGCCAAAGTCAGAGCCCAGCACGCTCAGAGAGCTGGAGAACGGCACAAAAAACCGGTCTGTGTGTGGAGAGTTTCGGAGACTTGTGTGCTCACAGCTGGCTTGCGGTGCACTATGGCCAAATCTTACAAATATTTAGATACAAATTTATTAATAATAATAAATTAAATAATTAACCTGCTTGTACGAGCTTTGATTAATACAAAGTTAACAACGGGATATCGATTCTCGCTGTCAACCTTGTTTGCTTCGTTTAAAAATTAATATGAATTTGGCATTTAATAATCTGTGGAACTGAAACTAAAATTCCAGTTCATTATGAATCCAAAAACATGCCTTTTTTGCCCACTGTAAGACTTGCCCGACTCTCCAGCTCGCCGACACTTGTCTGGCTTTCTGCTCTCAGTTTCGAAACGCATTTCAAAGCTCGCGCAAGCGTGCCGCACGCAAATCGGAAAAGCCGCATCGGATCGGAAAAGCCTAACGACTCGCGATCGTTCAGCCGGCATCTCCCTTTTATACGCCACTTTGGATACGGTTTCGATTCGCCTAAGAAAATGTGCGAAAATCACTAAATTTTTAATTTAAAAAACCAAGTGCATGTGACGTATACGTAATGTGAGCACATTGCGGCTAAAAGTAAATATACTTAAATACCTGAATAAAAATAGTGTGTGTGTGTGTGTGTCACTGTCTAGGAATTTTGTTTCGTCTGCGAAAATGTGCAAAGTTTTTAATGGTTTACATGGCGAAATTCGAAGAACCTAATTGAGTCACCTGAGATTAGATAGCATTTGTCCGCCTTAAGTGAGGTATTCCCAAAGGTGTCTATGAATCAAATTTCGCATGAATTAAAAAATTGTTAAAATATTTATTTAGTGGCTAAATGAATGCCTAATCTTTAAGTTAAAAAATAATATGATTTAACATGGGTTAAATACCTTTAAAAATAAATTCTTTGCACAATTAAACGCTTGACCTAACAAAAATAAAAACAGGCAAGACAAAAGAATATTTGCCAAATGTATTCACATTTTTTGGCTACCAAAGAAAGCCGTTAGTAATGTGTGAAAAAATGCAAATAATAAATTTAAATTAAAGTGCTGTTTTATTTTTATCTTGTAAAGCGTTAAAAGCCGGCTCTGTAGATGTATTTCGAAAACGAATTTAACGAAAAAACCAAGGAAGAAATTCCCGAGAAAGTACGTGTTGCAAAAAGTGTAAAATAAAAAGCAGAACGAACGAGGAGAAGGAGGAGCAGCAGCAGCGACTTGAAAGGATTCGCAGCTGGAACTGCATCCATCCAGATACGGATCCCAGAGATACAGATACATACCATACATGAGGCAGCCAGCGAACCACAAAAGATACATGCCATGTTCCCACTAACCAACCGCTCTTCGAGTGGCAACCGCACCAACAACAATAACAACAGTACGAGCAGCAACCAGACCACGAGCTTTATAATCGGAGCTACCAGCAACATTAACCACAGCAACAACAACCAGATCGGAGGCAACAACAACGCCAAGGATAAAGGAAATTTTGAAAATAATTGGAGCTGCAATAAAACGACCGGTCGTCGATCTGGCAGCGGGAATAGCTGCAGTTTTTTAGGTAAATTTCAACTAAACCTAGTTACTTGGGGGGTTTCTTATAGGATTTTAATAAATTTGAAAATAATTTGTTATATAACCAAATTCTTTGGGTTGTATAACTAAAATATATAATTTAAAATATTAAAAACAATTTTAAAAGCATACCGAGGAATCTGTAAAAATTCTTTATAAATCTTATGCCATATATTCAGTACATTATCACTGATCAATTTATGGCATTAATTTCTTTTAAAATTTCGTGTATCTTTAATTAAACCAATACTTTTGTGTTCAGTAATTTCTCCCAAGGGAGGCCTCCATTAGTAAGGCCCTGCCCATTGCCCTGAATGTTGTATCACTCCATTTCGGCGGCTGCTTTGATCACCTGAGTTTTATCTTATGGCCATCTCATCTCCTTTTCTCTCTTTCTCATTGGAATGGCTGCAATTTCACAAATCGCATTTACCTTTTTTCCGCATGTCGCCAAGGGTTACCTTTTTTAGTCGCAATTTACAATGCAAATTGCATTAATTGCAATTTTCTGTCCAAATTGAGTTTGCCGTTGCTGCCGCAGCATTGTTGCTGTTTGTATTTACATTAAAATGCAAATACTTTGCACTAATTTACATGTCGCGCCGACGATTGCAGTGGAAAATGCACCAGCACCCCCGACGACCCGCTGAAGACCATTAAACCGAAGCCCGAAGAGACAATGGCAGTCTTTTGTGATGAGCATGGGAGGGAGTTTGCATGTGTGTGCGGGGAAGTATCTGTGTGATTGGTGGGGGAATTGCAGGAAGAGTAATTGTAAGTGTGAGCTTGAACCATGTGAAATGCCATAAAAATTCCAGACTCTCAATGGGCTCTTGCCTCCTTTTGCCTTGCTGGGTATTTGCCAAATTCTTGGCTATATGGAAATTAAAGTTCTAAATGAGATACTTAAAATTGCAATATTTTAAAATTGAAATTCGTGACTTTACTTTGTTATTAAATACAAATTTACTTCCTGTTACTTTCTTTTAAATTTAAATTTAACTTCACTTGTAAAGTGGTTTAAAAAGTTAGCTAAATCGAAAGGGTTAGCAAAAATATCTTAATATTCGTGTTAATTATTTAGCACTTCCTTTAAAAAGGGTATCATAAAATCCTAACTCCCGCATTTGCCATACTTTCCTACTGGTTCTTCTGTCAGTTGCGCTTGCGCAATCTCTAAAAGCTTCTACTCCACGTTTCTGCGCTCTTTTCATTGCAAAAAAAAAAAAAAGTAGAAAAAGAGGAGCATGGGGATGTCGGCACATGCGCTTTGTTTGTCTGTCTGCTGATACACTGGAAAGAAAAGAAAAACTAAATAAATGAATTACATTTACAGC
>JAEIIL010005482.1:0-18725 GCA_018905715.1 Drosophila lini | reverse complement strand
ATATGTGTAGGTAAATGTAATGAAAGTTATCATTACTTTGTTTTTGTTTCTATATATTGCATGTATTTCTAAAAAAAAAACCTAACTTGCATATGCTATATTGTTATTTTATAGATCTTTTAATTTTTTTTCCATTTGACCAATCTGAATCGATTTTGAATGTTCGAATTGGTAACTGCAAGGGTATACAAACTTCGGCCTGCCGAAATTAGCTTCCTTTCTTGTTTCTATCGTATATTGTCGATCGACTTAAGCTGACATATGTATATTTCAATCGTAACACTGTATCTGTTCTCCTATTAAAAGTGAATCTGACTTAAAATGGATTATAAATAAATAAGGGGTTCATTGAGTTCTAAGAAGAATTCTTTGGGATTACAAAATTTATCACAATGTCAAGTTAACTTTATAAAAGCCCCTTAAGGGTTCATCTAGGCTTGGCTTCCTAAAGACAGTCATCTCAAAATGCATATCTTACCCACAGGATTGCAACAGCGATGCCCGCTCTAGTCTGCCCAGCAATCCAAGCAACAAGGACATGGCCCGATCCCAGCACATGTTTGAGGGTTGCACGGGCAACTGTGTGGACAAGCACATTGACCTATTACCCGGTCTGCTCAAGTCCATCAAGCAGACCCTGGACCGGGGTCCGCCCAAACGGTCCGTCATCCGGGACGCCAGCTTGGATGTCTGAGGTTTGCTCTGAAAATGGAAGACCACCCAGGAAACTCGCTCCTCGGATAAATTAATACACCATTCGGGGAGTTGTCAATAATTTCACTTATATATTGAAGATTTTTGGTAGAGATAAACTAAGGCTAAAGATACACTTAAAACGAAACTGCGATCCGGGACGACGAACGGGCTTATCGGAGGCGGGCTTATCAGCTAGTCAAATGCCCACGTGGCCCTCGCTCGCCCGCTTCCGATTCCGATCCCGGATCTCCTTGGGCCCTATCACGTTAAATATCTAGTAATAAAGATTCTTAGCAATATGCAACAATAATTGTATTTGGGATCTGGCTGTGATCTACTGCTCGTTCAGCTTCGTCCTCACGCCGTACTTGCTCCAGAACGTCACCTTGGCGGTGGTTTTTTTCTGGTTGTCCTGGAACACCGAGCACTGGTCAAAGGGCGGACAGTAGAGATGCAGCGAGACGGAGGTGTCCGAGTGGCTGGGATTCTCCACGCGATGCAGCCCCAGGTTGTCTGCGGAAAGCGAGGAAAGGAAAACCCCAAAGTAAGTAAAAATCCCCTTGCAAGTTAGAGTGCAGTTTTCTCACCATTTATGTAGGCCACATCGTTGACGGCAATGGGTGTCTCCCCGATTTCCACCAGCTCCCGGCTGTCGATCTCACCGTCGGGGTGGTGGCCTCGCCCGGTATTCCTGCCAGAGCGATTGGGGTACTCATAGCGCTTCTCGCGCAGATCCCCCTTCAGCATCTTCATGAAGCAATGGGAGTCGGCATGGTCGTGCACCGAGGAGCCGTGACCTTCGCCCCAGCACAGGATCAAAAGGTTGAACTTGCCATTGCCGGCATCCACCAGGTTCCGGGTGTAGCTGTAACGATCGAACTTGGCGTACTTGCGCCACTCCCGAGGATTCGACTTGTAGGAGAGCATCAGGTGGTTCACCATTTCGATGTTCACGTAGTTGGACTCGAACTCGCGATGAAGGGCGGCGATCAAGTCGGGAAGGCTGTCCACGGCGGGTCCGTACTTGAGGGGCTTCTCCAGCGCCTGATAGTAGCTGGTGGCTTGTCGCAGGTATTTCTCCTGGTCCACCTGGTCGATCTCCGAGTCGATCTTGGACAGGGCCATCTTGGGCTTGCTCTGATTGACCTAGGGTTCGAGGGGCAGACGGAAAAGGGTTAGGGTTTTGGCTCTAAATATATGAAGGGCGTGGAAAACTACCTCTATATATATGGGAAGTCTCTATAAAGATTGATTCTCAATTGATTTAGATGAATTACGACGTTCTATGATCGATGATCCTATGATCGATGCTAGCCAATAGCTGATAGCGGATGGCTGGTGTCTATATATATGTATATATTCCGATCGGTTGTTGTGTGAAAATATTGAATTCGCTTCCAGTAAATGTAATCGCGCACACGCTCCACCTCGACTGACAATTCCAACTGAACTGACACCCCGGCTTCTGAAGATCGTCTCTCCTGGTCCGCTCCTATATAATCAGCACGGATCGATCGGACGTACATACGTAAGGCGGAGGCACAAGCCCGGACAAAAACAAGAAGCTATTATCGCCGAGCCCACTATCAATAGCTGGGAATCGAATGTTGCCAGGAGGGGCTCTCCAACAGATGTGCCTGCCTGAATTTCTGGACCAGAGGTTAACGACGTTCTAATGGGACTGCTCGACGAATAAAAACAAATTTCTATTCCATTATCTGCCCAATGGCCGAATATATGTTTTTGTGGCTGATATGGAGGGTCCCCGTCCGTCACCGACGATAGCTGGACTGATTTGCTCGAATCTGGCTGCTGACGCATGTCCATTGAGGTGATTTTTTACTTGAAAAAATAATGGATCCTTGGGGCTTTACCATCTAAAACGCGCCATTTTGTTGGTCGGTTCAAAGGTCTTGGATTTCCACTTAAAACCAAATTTATTCGCTTTTAAATTTTGCTAATCAAATTCCAGCTTTCTCCGAAAAAGAGGGGCAAAGTTTGATAGGTCAACAGCCAGTAACATATGGGAGGTTGAAATTATTTTTGTTCTAAAGAACATTGCTTAAATTATTGCCTACTTTCGGGTACAAATGAGCCTTAACTGCCTTGTGTTCATCTTTCCAAAACTTAACTAAAATGTAAGTCAAGTGAGTGATGCATTTCAGATCTCTTTGTGATTCAGGAAGTTCATTAATGACTAACTGACCTTACTTTCTCCCTAAAAAACAAACATCTGAGCAAACAAAGGTTCTTTTATGGCTCTCCTTACGTGCCTTTCCCCAGAAAAGGCCCTGCATAATATAAATAACTCGAGATGGAAACGCTTTCCACCAGCTTTTCCAACTGCAATGTCACGGCGCCAGTGAACTTGTCAACATAATTATATAGTTTTTTTTACGAGCCACCGAGCTGTGTTATTAAATATTTTCCCCCTAAGTGTGCGCCACATCACGATATTTCGGGGTTTGGTTTGGTATTTGAAAAAGTGTTTTGCAATGGCCAACAGCACTAAACTGCCAACTTGGCAGTAGCCAACTTTCGCAACAAGTTAAGGCCAATGGCAAAAACGAGGCAAAAAAACATAACTACAAGCTGCGTCAATATTTAGCCAACAGAAAGCACAAGCACTTTGGAAAATTGCTGGGAAGCCGGAGGCAATTTTCAAGCCAAGTTCAATAAACCGAACCGATTGGGAAGGAAAGTGGATGCAGAGCTAGGATGCAGGACTCACCATTTTGCTGGACTTGGTGAACTCCTCTTTCTTCTTTTGCAGTAGCTGAATAATCTTGAAGTTTTGTAACTTGCACTTTTCAATACAAAACTCTTGCTTTCACAGGACTCGAAACTGGGACTTGCACTTTTTCAAATTTGCACTATGGCCAAGTTGCCACCTGGATGCGCGCCACTGGATTGTGTGCCGTTTTGGGTATCTTTCACCAATTTATGGAGATCTTGGCCGGCAGAGCCGCAGTTTCCACTCAAAACGCAATTCGAGTGACATTTTGCGACGCCGGCAGAGGCAAAGCGGCGCTCGAATGGCATTTTGAGTGCTTTCAGCGGCTGCGAGCCAAAACTCAAAGCGGTTTCCACTCAGCGCCGCAACCTGGCCTGGCCTGGCTCTTCTTGTTGTTGTTTGCTCAGTTGTTGGCCCGAAATTTATGCTACCGATGTCGATGTCGAGATCTCCGAGGTTGAGCGGCCAGGTATTCCGATACATTTCTCCCCCTTCCCGGCCGGCCTAAACTATTAATTATAGGGTCTGTGCTGTCGGGCAGTCTTCTTTCTTATTTGCGTTTTTGGCCAAGAGAAATGGCCGATGGTGTTTTTTGTCCCATTCTCAAGTCGCATGCTGGCCTGGGGTCAAAGCCGATGAAAGACAAAAGGTTTTTTGAAACGTTTTCAGCCCCGCTTCGATTTTGGTGTCAAGTGCCGCTTGCCAATATTTGTTTAGCTCAAAACACTTGGCCTGACTCTGTTTTGATCATGAGTTATTTGGAGTTGGTACATTTGCAGTTGCCTTTATTCTCAAGAAGAGCTACGAGAACTCTACATTTTTCTAGAATTTAATTTATTTTGTTTGTTGTTTTGTTTTATTAAATTACAAAACGTTCAAAGAAAATTATTTTTTGGTTAATTTCCTGTGTTTAGGGATTTAAAATAAAATAATAAAAAACACTTTAAATTCGGCTAAAAATATGTCTTCAAAAATCTAAATCAAACATCACATATTTTTTAAGGTATCATTGCATACTTTTAGACGCATTTCTAAAAGTACTGACAGAAATTAAATCAAATCACCGTTACTGCGACTTAAAAGCAAGCTAAAAAATATTTCCAATTTACATCAGATTTGCTAAATAACTTAAAGACAAACGTTATATAAATTTTACACACCAAATAAATTTTACTTGATAATTGCAGATATTTTTAAATTCATAAATATTTTAAATCAAAAAGTAATGTAAAATAACATCGCGAGTGTATCTCAAAAATATCAGCTATCTTTTCCACCATTTTTTGCTGGCCTAATCGAGAGCTACTTAGCATATGCGTCCAGTCCGCGGCTTTCTAACCAAGTTTATTCAACTTTGAACTATTCTATTTGCAAAGCTAACCCACTAGGTATGTAAATCATTTGAATATTCCCGAAAAACAAACAATCTAAGACAAAGAATTCATCTTTGTTTTCGTGCCATTTGGTTTGCCTTGAAAAATGCAGTTAATAAAATGATTCCATTGACCGAACACAAATATTTTCATATTTTTCAATCATTAACAACGGGGGGAATTCTCGGATCAGAACAATATTTTCGCGTTTGAATGGGAGGAGGCTCTTATCAGCAGGAAAACGTATTCAGCGAACAGCAGAGGGGTTAAAGGCCGGGATTTGTAATTTAACGGAAACATTTATTATGTATTTAAATTTAAATTGTTAACAGCAAGTGAATCATTCGATGCTTTAGGATTTAAAATTTTTAGACTAATTTAAACATCTTTATTGGCATGTTCAATTTATTTCATATGCTTGTTACACAAATTGCTTAATGACTAGAAAAAGTACATGAAAAAACATCAGGATTACATTTTTGGCTGACACATTGAACTTTTTAAATGCTTAAAAATACACTCTCTGGAAAATCAAACTTTCTAGCTGAAGCCTCGATAAGCTTAATAAATTTTTGAAGAAGCAGAAGCAAAAGAAGAGAAAATCAATTAAATTTGGTTTTTTTTAATCTTCATCCTCCTCGGACATATCGAATTCCTCATCATCAAAGTCTATTATCTGAAATAAATTAGCATATTTTAATTATTTTGTATTACATTTCAGTACTGTGGCCACAAACCTCGCTATTCAAGCGCTTAAACTCCGAAATTCCCGTCAAATCCTCCAGATACTTGGCTGTTTCAAAAGTTTTAAAGAGGAAGGCATGACCCTCTTTTCTGTATGCCTCCAAAACGGCCTGTAAAATAATTATTATGTTATTAGCAGTTATTTTCTTAAATCCCCAACTACTCTTACCGATGAGCAGGCAATACATTGGGCAAACTTCTGGGTAGCTGGCAGGATGTTCTCATAGTTACACAGCATACCCCGGATGGAGTGCGGAAGGATGCCCAGCAGGCCTTCCGGAACCTTGCCCGCCGCCTCCTCTTCCGACTTACCACGCGCACTCTGAGCGTAATAGGCCGGCGCCAGTTCCCGGCGTGGATGCTGGAGCAGGGCCACCAGCAGTTCCACGGCATAGCTAGCTGCAATATTAGATACTCCAGGCCGGGTAACGGTGCACTGCTGGTCCAGAGTGCGGTCCTTAAGGGACTACAAATGGGAAAAGAATTTGGAGAAAAAATTACTTGAAAAGAATTATTAAGTTTGCCAGAGATCATAATAAATGTATATGGGTTAGGGGGACGTGGAGCTTTAGCCCCGATGCAGTGGGAAGATCGAAAGCTCTTCAAGCTTTGCAGTGTCAACAAACGCATGCTCCGAGCAAACAGAGGTGACGTCTCCAGGGCGAGAACAAAACAAACAGCTAGTTAGTCCCATACACAAAATATTAAGTTGCGCTCGCGGCTACAGCGTTTGCTCAAGCACCAATTGTACCGCCGTTGCTCCGCCCGTCCGTCGCTGATTAGATAAAGTTCCGGCAAGCGGGAGAGTCGGGAGAAGGCGAGCTCCGGACTCTCCCACTGGCCCTAAAATACACTTTGTTTTCGTTCAGTGGACAGGCGATAGTGAGTTCGATTGGTAATTGCTGGCGAAAAACAGGCAGGAATCATGTTAACCGAGTACGCTGGCAACTTGTCCCATCCGCTGGAGTTTGGCCATGTGCTGGAGGTCGTGGCCAAGACCATTGATGGAGCCGCCAGGTGAGCACGAGAGTGGAAGGCGGTTGGTTGCATCCCGCATACCATACCATGACTAATTGCTTGTCAAACTGGCTTCCTTATCGGACCCATGACTAATGCTCCGATTATGATCGTTTTTGGGCTTTTTGGTAGGTTCCACATCAACCTGTGCACAGCCAAGACCACGGTGGATCCGGACGCGGACATCGGCCTGCGCTTCTCCTGCTATTTCCGCAACGATGTGATCGTGAGGAACTCCCGGGTGCACGGCTCATGGGGCGAGGAGGAAACTCATGTCCTGGACAGCAACACGCTGCCCAATCCCATCGTCAGCGGGGAGTTCTTCCTCGTGTACATCCTGTGCTGCGAGGACAGCTTCGCCATCTCTATAAATAGCCGGGAGTTCTGCCGGTTCCGGTACCGCTTGCCGCTAGGAGCGATCCGTGCGCTGGAAATTCGTGACCAAATCCAGGTTATCAAGCAAGTGGATCACCGCACCGTGTTCCCCAATCCCTGGCCCGCCGTCCACGCCTCAGACTACTTCAAGGCGTTCAGCAACGACCAGCCGATCCTCTTCAGTCCTGGGCACGTGATAGTCATCACAGCCCGCTGCTTCGAGAACAAGAAGGGCCAGTTCATCATCAAGTTCATGGACTCGGACACCAAGCGCGAAGAGCTGCACTTCAGCGTGCGCTTCGACGATAAGGCGGTGGTGCGAAACTCCATGAACAAGAACTTTGAGTACGCATTAGCCACTATCCCTGGTACACTTTCATTGCCAACCTCTCCTCCTTTCAGATTCGGAAACGAGGAGCGCCACGGTGGATTCCCCTTCGTCTTCAATCAGCAGTTCAAGCTGGCGCTGGCCTTTACGGAACGAGAAGTCCTGACGGCCGTGGACGGGTACAACTTCTTCAGCTATGCCTGGCGCACACCCAGCGCCATGATGAATCTGGTGGGCTTCAAGGTGACCAGTATTAATGGCCTGGTGATCCAGATAACGGGCGTGGATCACCTGCAGACGGGCGATCCGACGTGCGGTGGCTTCGAGAAGTATTCCCGCCACGACTACGAGTGTGTGTAACCGAACCAAGTCTGAAAATAAATACGTTGTTAACTCACATTTCCCGGGGCCGTGACATCGTTGCAGAAGTAGCAGCCCAGCTGGCTGCCACTGATGCACTTGAGTCCCTCAATCTCCTGCCCCCCATCGCCGGCCTCCTCGCGTGTGCTGCCATGTCGCATCACCAGGTAGCTATCGAAGCCGAGGGCTGCATTGATGACCACCTTGAAAAGGTCAAAGATTACTGGGATTTCGTGGGAAATACACTATGTATACCCACCTTTTTGTTGGCCGCTCCCAGAAGCGTGGGAAGCCAGCGGCTCTCGCGCGAATCCGTGAGCAAGAAGATGACATCATGGTCCCGCACCTGCTGCTCGATCACACGCAGATGCTCCTCCGTCTGTGCGAAAAGCGACTCACCAATTGTGTGACCAGGCATGGGTATTTCCAGTACATGTCCCGCTGTTTCCGCACAAGGATTTATCTCACGCAATCTCTCGGCAGCTGTGGTGGCCTTCATCCGATTGCCCGAAACAGCATCTGCATGGGTGTAGAGATTCTGGCGCACGGGGTTGGAGAAGCCAACCTTGCCGTTGTCCAGCAGCGTGATGTGCTTGAATCCCCAGGACTAGAAATTTTCAAGATACTCAGAACGGTTGAGTGCCTAATGGATAGGTGTGGGCTCACCAGGAGATTTCTGGCCACAGCGCAGCCTAGAGTGCCCGCTCCAAAGAGCAGACACTTGGTTTGGGCCATGACTTCCAAATTGAGATCAGGAACCAGGCGCCACTTCATCAGCTTAAGGTTGAGGTTGACAGAGTTTTCAGCCAATCTGCAAAGGAAAGTATGTAAAACACAGGTAAGGGAATGGTAAGGGTAACAATATATTTCCCTGGTATTTCCCTGTAATAAATCTTATGATTAAGCTTACTTGGCTGGATCCATGCTGTCCCTCATCTGAGCCAATCTTGGCCCCATTTTGGCATTCTTATTCAGCTCCCAGCCCACATATTTCACCTCGCCCGACTGTTTCAGATCGCAGGCCTCCGTTTGAGTCACCTGCCAGATGCGACTGTCGTCCATTTGCATTTGTTGATTGTAACGCAGGCCCAGAAACCTGAGTGTTTTGCCCACAAAACTGGGACTAAGAAGGAAGGGAATGATTAAATTTCGCGTTATTACTATTACCAGAGACTCCTCACCATTGCTGTATCAGGAAGGCAGCATAGTTCCGCATCACCCAAGCCGGGTGCTCGTACTCGCTGGGATCGGCAAAGCCAAAGTAATAGTGCTCCACCTCCCCCTCAGCTAGGGCGTTCAACTTGCGGGCTTCGTACACCTTCTGCTCTGCATTCGCATACAGAATGAAAAAGTTCTGCGACTCGGAGGGCAGGGTTTTCAAGGCCTCTACATATCTGTTGGCGTTGGGCAAGTCCCGCAGCTTTTGGGCCACGCCTTGCTGCTTCAATGTGGGCGTCAGGGGGCAGGGAAAGGCGAACCAATAGTAGTAGCTGTGGCACTTCAAGTCGGCGAAGGAGAGAACAAAGAAGCGGGTCAACAGACTGGGATCAGCCAGCACCCGGCCGCTGCACATATCGGCCAGCAGTTCCTTGCCCTCCTCGGCCAGCAGCTGTAGTTTGTCCAGGGCCTTGAACTCCTCGATGGTGTTTTTATTGTAGATAGTGCCGCTGGCGGCGTGGCTGAACTTTGGCGGCTGTGATGACCTGGAATCCATCGAGATAAGAGATTACTTTAGGCATTCATAGCTCACTTCGAGCTCACCTGTTGTAGGCCGTGTAGTCCACTTCCAGGAGGCAGCCGTTGGCGTTGCGATTCGTGTAGTGCCCAGTTATGGACCTCTTGGTGTCCGAGAGGCGATCGTGGTCCAGCTTAAGCTCTGCCAGCTTGTGCCAAAAAGTTGGTGACACAAACGACTCCCAGGGTGCAAATTGCAAAATCATCTCTTGTTCCGAACTCATTCTATTTCGGGGGCGTTGTTTACGTTCGAACTGGCTGAAAATAATAAACAAAGCTCTTGGCTCTTGGATGGCGATATTCCAACAACAGCAAAGGCATTTATCGACAACTACAGTAGAGCTTGCACAGTAACGAATTTAATGCTATTTAATTTTTTTTGCAGCAAACATATTTTGATTTTAATATTTTTCGCTTTCTATTAATCATTTTATTTGTATATTTATTTAATCGCTTAAAGAATAATTACTAAAAAATAATAATTACATATATTAGTAATATTATTCTTTAAACGATTAACTACAACTCAGAAATTAAACAATAAATTTGGGGTAATATATAAAAATGCCGATTTAAGCACTCCTCGCGTACCTTGGTTTAAAGAACCAACCAACCATTTTCGGGCCATGTATTAAAGAGTTCCTATTATTATTTAAATAACTACCAATTATTATCTCCCTCCCTTAAAGTTGTTTCTCCTACCGAACCTTCACTGTACTTATTTGAGGCTCAAAAATTGTATTTTTGCCGCACGGAGCTGCGGTCACACTAGAACGCCCCAAGATTGGCTGACGAAAGATTGACCAAAACAGAAAAGGAAAAACCCAAGAAACAAAGAAAATATTAAAATGGATCTGCAACAGCTGGAGGAGGAGGCACGCCAGGCGGCCCTCAAGGACATACAGAACATGCTGCAGCGGCCGGGGCAGCTGGAGAAGGTAGAGCAGTACCGCCACCGCATCGCCCGTAAGAAAGCCTCAGTGGAGGCTCTGCTCAAGACCGGAATGCAGAACCAACTGGACGGCGTCCGAGTGGGCCTGAAGCAGCTGGAGACGTGCATGCAGGATGTGCGCGAGGTAAGACGACGGATGGACGAGGTGGAGCGCCTGTTGCAGGGCGTACCGGAGGTGTACGACGCCCTGGAGGTCGTCCGCGAGGAGAACACGAAGCACTCGCAGTACGCCACCGCCATGGAGAACCTTAAGCATATCTTCAACGTGGACGCCAGCGTGCAGAAGACGATGGCGCTGATCGAGGACGACAAGCTGCTCAATGCCCACCAGTGCCTGGCCGATCTGGAGAACTCGCGGGATGACCTTCTGTACGAACTGCACAAACAGCCGAAGCAGCACGCCTCCGACAAGATCACGCTGAAGCGCCACTTTGAGAAGGTGGACACCGTGTCCCGGGAGCTGGAGAAGAAGCTACGCATCAATATTAGCCGGACGTTGAACATCCTGCGCAAGAAGCCAACGATTATCGTCACCGCCCTGCGCATCATCGAGCGGGAAGAAAAGAACGACCAGTTCGCCCTGCAGCAGCAGAAGGTTACTGGCTTCCTGCCCCCGGGCAGGCCAAAGGCATGGCGCCGCATGATTATGGACGTGTTGCAGCAGTCGGTGGTAACGCGCATCGAGGGCTCCAAGCTGGAGGAGCGGGCGGACAACAAGATGTGGCTGGTGCGCGACCTGGAGATTCTGCGCCAGATCATACTCGAAGACCTGCGCGTGGTCAAGTCGCTGTGCGTGCCCTGCTTCCCGCCGCACTATGACATCTTCGGCGAGTACGTTAAGTTCTACCACGAGGGACTGTCTAGTTATGTGAGTTGGCTCTGATGAGATTGCCCCGCTTATACCTAAACGAACTCCTCCTTTCAGCTGGACAACATCGTGCGCTCTGGGCTGGAGGGCAATGAGTACGTCTCCATGCTGGCCTGGGTCACCCATACATATCCAGGCGTGGAGCTGATGGCTCACCCTGATCTTAGCGTGGATGTGCATCGGCTGATCGGACCTCTCCTGCGACCGGAGCATCTGAAGGCGCTGGAGGATGAGTACCTGCAGAATATGCAGCGCAACTACCAGGAATGGATGACCAAGGCGGCGGAAACGGAGAAGCAGGAGTGGTTCTCTGAGATGGTACCCGATCAGGACGAGCACTACTACCACACATCGGCACCGGTGATCATCTTCCAGATGATCGATCAGCATCTGCAGGTGACCAATACCATTCACCAGGAGCTGACGTTCAAGGCGCTCGTGATGAGCATCCAGCAGGTCGAGATCTTTGGCCAGACATACCTAAAGAACGTGATCGAGCTGAAGGAACATCACTTCCGCAACCGCGACCAGATCAAGTACTTCACCCACTACATCATCACCATCGTGAACAACAGCCAGCAGATGGTGGAGCTGGCGCAGCAGATGAAGCAGCTGTACTGGCCCAAGTCGCGCACAGAGCACTACGAGGACTTTGAGCGCCTTCTGGTCACTTTCCAGCGGATCCGGGCGCACGCCGCCAGCTACTTGCTGGAGGAGGCCTTCCTGGACATGGAGTGCCACTTCAACGACCTCTTCACCGCCAAATGGCTGGCCAGCAACATTGCCGTGGACACCATCTGCGTGACCCTAGACGACTACTTCCAAGACTACAACCACCTGCGACCCAATAACTTCGAGATGGTGATCAACGAGGCCCAGAAGCTTCTCGCCAAGCGCTACATACGGGCGCTACTCTCCAAGCGGCTCTCAAAGCCGCGCACCGAGTGCGACGCCATCACCCGGAAAATTAAGGCGGAGGCCAAACGTTTCAAGCTGTTCTTTGAAAAGATCGCCCCCAAGATCTCTCTGAGTGATTCGCCGCTCGATCTAATCTCCACTCTGTCCGCACTGCTCAGCTCGGATATTGAGTTGCTGGTCCTGGATCTGCACACGCTACTGGGCAGCTATCCCTCCTTGAACGAGGACCATTTGGTGCGCCTCTTCTACATCCGAAACGACGTGAAGGCAGCCGAAGTGCGGGAAAAGGTGCAGGATGCCATGAAGTCCAAGAAGGCCAGTATTGTCAGTATTGCCAAACAGGACTGCATCTTCAAGGAGATTGTGTTCAGCGACAAACTGTGGTAGGCGTCGCTGTCTTTTCAATCACCCCCATTCCGCATGATCTATTATGTGCAGTATCTATTCTTAATCCCGGATTGTAAAATATATAATGTGCTTTATCAATGATTAAATTATTGTATTCTTAACCGATGAAATAGAGTTTTTAACTTTTAAAATATATTTCTGAATGGCAGTTACAGGATCTGGAAATGACGAGTTCTCAAGTATAAAGTTTCTAATACGAACCAAAAAATTAAAGGATGCTAACTTCGGCACTCCGAAGCTTGTATACTCTTGCCTTTCATCATTAACAATCGATCGATTATTATTTTATTTTGAAAAAAATTTCAAAAACATGATTTTTACATCGTTAAATAAAAATATTTCGGATTTTAAATATTTAATATAGTTTAAATTAAAAAAATATATGCTAAATAAAAACAAAGTAAAACCAACTTTCAACTATATGATTACAAATATATACATTCACAGCTTTATATTTTTTTATATCGATCGTTTCTATGAAAATTTGAAATATGAAATTTTAAAATAATACAAAATGGGCATGTTTCAGAGTAGATGAAAATATGTTGGAAGACAGCGGTACTAAATTTTTTCTTAACAATTTTCCGATTGTTCGTATAGCTATTTGATATAGCCGTCCGATCCGGTATCTTACGACATATATACTAGTGATAAAAGAAGAAGACTATTTGCAATGTTTCATTCAGATATTTGCGTAGAAACGGACAGACAGCATTGGCTAGATCGACTCGGCTGTTGATGCCGATCAAGAATATATACCTTATATGGTCGGAACCGTCATCTTCTCTGCGTTGCAAACTTCTGACTAAAATTATAATACTCTGCAAAGGTTTACAAATTATAAAACGTTGCCTAATTTTCGCCTACGCGAAAGCAAAGTTTAAGAAAAATCCAGTAATGGATGTCTGGTTTATTAATTGCTTTTTGTAAAGGATACATTCTCTTCCGAACGAACGGGTTTAATTAAATTGAAAAACGCCACTCATCATAATATGTTACAAGATAAGATAGAGATAGGGATTTAAAATAAGTTTACGTTTAACGTTTTAAGTTTAGGTTTCATTTCTATGAAATCATGGGGTATTGGTCTTAGATAAAGCCACAGTTCAATTGAAGGCGTATTCAACATACCTTAATGATGTATCAAGAAATTTCGAAAGTGTAGAAGTTTTAGAAGATACATATCTTCTGTTCTGTTAATTTGGGCATTCAAATAAAATTTAAATACAAAATTGGCAATTTTGATTTTTAAGACAAATATTTCCCGTATAAACAGTGTAATTTATTAAATTCTTTTTTTTACGTTTCTTTCCTTCAAAAACAAGATTTGAAATCCAAATCTTATTCAAAACTATAACATGGCCACAAAATAGCTAATGGAGCAGTTCTGTCGGCGAAAGTAAAGCCCTGTGGGCGAAATCGTGGCGTTGGCAGCACTGGCTAGGCGAGAACATATGTCGGCAGATTCCGTCCCGCCCGCATCGCATATATATTCTCTACGGATCGCTCCCACGTGTCAGTTGCGTATAATCCGCGCCCCGAGATGAGCTTCAAAACCCAGCCAAGCGGCTTCGCCACCAAGTCCATCCACTCGGGCCAAAGTCCCGAGCAGTGGAAGAGTGCCTCGGTGATCCCGCCGATATCGCTGAGCACCACCTTCAAGCAGGATGCTCCCGGCGAGCACCGCGGCTATGAGTACTCCCGCAGCGGCAACCCCACCCGGAATGTGCTGGAAACCTGCTTCGCGGCGCTGGACAATGCCAAGTACGGATTGACCTTCTCCTCGGGACTGGGAGCCACCACCGCTGTGCTGACCATGCTGTCCAGCGGCGATCACATCATCATGGGCGATGATGTGTACGGAGGAACCAACCGCCTGATCCGTCAGGTTGCCACTCGCTTGGGCATCTCGGCCACCTTCGTGGACCCCACCAAATTGGACGTCATCAAGGCTTCCGTTAAGCCAGAGACCAAGCTGGTGTGGATCGAGTCGCCCACGAACCCTCTGATCAAGGTGGCCGACATCGAGGCGATCGCCAAGCTCGTCCATGGCATCCGAGAGGACCTGATCTTGGCGGTGGACAACACCTTCCTGACCTCCTACTTCCAGCGTCCCCTGGAGCTGGGAGCGGATCTTGTCTGCTACTCGATGACCAAGTACATGAACGGACACACGGATGTGGTGATGGGCGGCATCACCATGAACTCTGAGAAGCTCTACAACAGCCTGAAGTTCCTGCAGAACGCGGTTGGCATTGTGCCCTCACCCTTCGATTGCTACCAGGTGAACAGGAGTCTGAAGACCCTGTCGCTGCGCATGGAGCAGCATCAGAAGAATGCCCTGAAGGTCGCCAAGTACCTGGATAGCCACCAGTTCGTGGAGAAGGTTCTGCATCCCGCCCTGCCCTCGCATCCCCAGCACCAGATCGCTCTGAAGCAGACCTACGGCTACAGCGGCGTCTTCTCCTTCTACATCAAGGGCGAGCTGAAGCACTCTTCGGCGTTCCTGAAGGCCCTCAAGGTGTTCACCCTGGCTGAGAGTCTGGGCGGATACGAGAGTCTCGCTGAGCTGCCATCCGTGATGACGCATGCTTCTGTGCCCGCTGAGGATAGGAAAACGCTGGGAATCACCGACGGTCTGGTACGCTTGTCGGTGGGACTCGAAGATGCTGAGGATTTGATCAAGGATCTTGAGCAGGCTCTCGAGGCTGCCGCCAAGGCCTAAGTGCCTTTCATTACACATCACATATGTATTGTTCGATTGCTAGATCATGGATTCGTATATTTTACCCAACAAATAAAAGTGCTTTATCTTAAAAACGATCTCCATTTAGAGCAGGGTTGGGCAGCGAATGGCAAGCTGGGACCCGTAAAATTAACTTTACAGAGGGAACTTTAGAGCCCGAAATAGAAAAACCTGTCGGCATTGGTTTTGTTTTTGTAAGCCTCATCGAGAGTCCCGTAAAAATGTAGGTCTTATGGTTGTTTTTCCTAAAAAAAAATGTCCAAGCAAAAAGATAATAATTATAACCAACTGTTTCCACGCGAAACAACTAACATATTTCTCAGAATCTTGTAATTGCCATTCAGATGTACAACTGTTTTCAATTTAGCGCCGATCAATCAACATTAAAGGCATTTTAAATGCATTCGGCATACGCTTCTATGAAAATTAATTTTACATTTAATAACCTAATTAAATCCTAACTTTGTCGCACCATGTTTTCAAATAAACCCTACAAAAAATGGCGTAAAAAGCGGCCTCTTTGTGACCCCCCCATAGCTACAGCCTTGAAAATAACGAAATCAGCCATTGTCATGTGGAGATTATCATAAACAATGAATCAGCACAATTTATTTTCGCCCTATCACTAATCATTCTAGTATAAGCGATAGAATTAAAGCATATGGGACATATGTATGTATCTCCCGAACGGATGTTCCGAATTCTACAATCAGAAAATGTTTCGATTTGATCAACGTTTTAAAACAGTTTCCTTTCTATATAAAAGTGAGTTTGTTAATCTTTGCTAGTGGTTTATCTTATCAAATATTTTTTTTTTCATAAGGCACTTGGAGGGGCAATCAAGGGTATTATCGACATTATACCATATCGGCCTTTCCTCACGATACATCCCTAATAGTTTTTTTTTGTCCAGGAGGGCAGCTACAGATTACTCCTTCTTTTTCAAGGCTTCTAAGGCAAAGTTACCCACTCTATGCAGTTGCTCAGGAGTACGTTTAAAAGTGCCCCCGAGGCGAAAGAAAAAGTCTAAAAAATCAAATGAAAATTGTGGGCTTTATTCAACAATTCCCGGTACTCGACTGACAGAATGTAATTGATTAAAAATTAAGCTTTAACATTATATGTACGCTACTACCAAAACCATACCATACGACTACTGTGAAGTGTGTGTGTGTGTGCATAGGATTATGTGTACAACAAGAGCCATATACCGTTATAATAAGCAACTGCGGCTTCCAACATTCATAATTTTGCCTTTTATGTAATATATATATATTATATAATGTTCCTTAAAAAAATGCATTCAAATTGCTTAAAATAACCCCAATAGTTCTCGTGTAATGCTTGTCCTTAGTACTTGTATCGATAAATGGCAACACCGGCCACACCAATCAATATGGAGCCCATCAGATAACCCAGTAGCTTGAGCTAAAAAACACAATTATTGGAATCTGAATTGAAAGGAAAATATTACTCGACTTTGTTACCTTGGAGTTGTCTACGAGGGGCTGCTTTTGTCTGGTGGCAGTCTTTTGTTCCATTTTCTTGGCCTGACCGAGCATCTTCTGGTACATTTCCTTTTCGTTGTGTTCCTCGCGTCGAGCCTTGATGAAAAGTCTGGCCAAATCTGACTGAACGGCCCTGTTTTCCGGCTCGAGCGTGGCCACCTTTTGCAACAGCTTGATGGCGCCCTGCGTGTCCGTCTTGCCCTCCAATATCTGAAGAGTGAGGAGTGTGATTATATTGAACTAAAGGGGTTGCTAAACAAGACACTTACTCTGCCCTTGCGGTAAAGGGCCTTGGAATTGTTCGGCTGGCAACGCAGGACATGCTCCACCGAAGTTAGCGCTGCGTCAAAGGCGGAGATTTTGATTTGGGTCATGGCCAGGTTGTTGTACACAATCAATCGATCCTCCAGCAAGGTCTGCATGTCGCTGTTCGAAAACTAATCCGAGGAGTCAAGTCATAGCTCAACACGATTGTTCGGTACTCACCGGCAGATCTTCCTTTAGGAGTTCAGCTTCTGGATCCCCGTCTCTTGTATCCAGATAGTCCAAGGCCCGCCTGTACAGATGAATGGCGGTGTTAAACTCCAAGCGCTTGTAGAAGAAGTTTGCTCGTTCTTTCTTGCGGGTTCTGAAAGGACGATTTGTTTTCATTAATCAAGTCAAAAGCACATGGCAGGTGACAAGTCTGGCACACACCCGTATTTGCGCAGTAATTCGAAGCTCTTCAGATCCGCAAAGTCTTCGTATTTGCTGTCCAAAAGCTCGATTTCGTAGGTAAGCTGCAAGATGTGACTTCATTTAAGATAGTTCCTAGGGGATTGTGAGTCGAAACCTACATTCGAATCGGGTGGCACAACGAATTCAGACTCTCCTTCCTTTTTCAGGCCAATGGAACCATAGCCGAAGCGGGGATCCACGCTGACCTGGCTCACCTCGCCGACCAGCATCATGGGTAGCACCATGTCCAGGCCTTGGACTACCTCAAAGTCCCCAATGTGGCACTGGAAGCCCTTCTCCTCCTCCACCACCTTGCCGTTGTCCAGCTTGCCGGTGAAGTTGATAGTCACCAAGAAGCCGCGACTCGGCTGATCGGCCCCCTTCGGCGCCTTCTTGATAATTCGCTTTATCAGCTGCTTGTTACCCAGTATATCACATTCATCCTCGCCCTCCACCGCAGACTCCGGCTCCTCGGCAGTCTTTTCATCGCCAAGGCCCGCTGAGGCGGTTGCGCCATCCCCGGAAGCGGCTTCCGCCGCCACCTTTCGGATGTCCTTGGTGTCCTCGGCGTTGGTGAGGTCCTCGAAGGAGCTGCTGCTAGACTTCTCCGTATCCATTATTACCTGCGGACCACGAGTGGCGAGAGGTGGGCGAGAAAGTGTGTAAATCACTGGAACTATGAACAAAGGGCAAAGGCAACTTGAGGTGAATGAACGGGCTCTTTGTGGTTGCCCAGCCCACGAGGAGCCCCGACTTACGGTAGTAACTGACTCTGGACTCTGGCTTTTATTAACAGCAAGTCTTAGTTTCCGAAAACAACATGCGATAAGTGCTACAGGGAAACGAACAAAAAAATTATTTTGGCATTTCACTTGGGCCTGCTAGACAGTGTGGCCAAACAAAAATTTGCTCTCCCCCTAAAAAATCTCGAATCTCTTGAAATTTCCCCTGAAAAATCCAGTTTTCCGCCTAAAATCTTCAAAACTGTTAATTTCAAAAATAAAGGAGAAACATATTATTGTTACAATAATTTAATGTTTTTTAATACATATGCGTCGAAAAGAAAATTTCTGAAAACTCGGTTTTGTAAACCTCCTCGTTCACAAGAAGTTTGTACACTTGTTCTGTTGTTCAAAGTTGTTGCAATTGTTGGATTAAGGTAGTCAATGGATAAGCGTTTTGGTTGCTATTTCATTTTTATACCCTTGCAGGGTATTATAATTTCAGTCAGAAGTTTGCAACGCAGT
>JAEIIL010005460.1:0-28103 GCA_018905715.1 Drosophila lini | reverse complement strand
ATTAGTTAAAGCAAACCATTAAATAATTTTAATAAAAATATCTTCTTAATTGTGTTAAGATAAGATACAAATATTTTTTGTTCACATTTTCTTCTGCACAATAAATTAAAAACAACAGAATAAAACTAAATAAGAAATTCTATAGTTTCCAAAAAATATTTCAGACTTTTTTATATATTTGATGTAAAGCCACATTTATTTAAGTATTTTGATGCTCGCATTCAATCTTCTCAAATATTCTTGAAAGTTCATATAATTTATAGCATTTTTTTTTTTAAAGCGATCACATACTTTTAGCAGCCATACTCTTAATGCAAACAAATGCGTGCAATACCAAATTAATATGCCGCACTTAAAGAATTTATGAGACACATTTCAAGGGTCTGGAAAGCTGATTCAGCTTTTCTCTCATTCCTCAGTTCTCGATCTTTTTTCTTGGACATCGATTTGTGTAAACAAGACACACAAAGTTTACCCGAAGAATTAACAGAATCCGTCTCATTGTGTGCGGTATCAATTTACGAACTTGCCATGCAACAGAAATAACAAAGACTTGTTGATATTAGCGTTCGTTGACATACTGAGAACGCATAATCAAAGTATCTGTTTCTTGGCACTTAGTGCCCTTGGAATAACCCATTTTTTGGCTTAAACTGATTCATCATATTCTATATGTATGCATATCTCATGTTTTCACGAACTTCATTTGACTTACCTGGTTTATATAAAACTTTAAACGAAAATAAACAAATAAAACGATACAATACCGAACATATCATATCAATTTTATGAAACTAGAACCATTTCTTGTTTCATAATTATCGAAGTATTTAAAAGTTCACCAGGTTTTACTTAGAAATGTAGTTAAAATGGCTTGATGTATCTTAATACCTGTTTTTCTTACCTTATGTATCGTAGAGGCCCTTTACTTTTTCTTAAGTGAGCCTTTAAGAACTTTTATATAAAAAACCATACTTATATTTTAGCATTTGAACCCTTTAAATTTATAGACTTGTGTTCTAAGTGAGAGTAAGAATTCCTATTAATGATAATGTTATTTTTTTAGAGCAAGTGTTGAAATATAGCTTAGAATATATAAAATATTTGGAGAATGGAATGGCTTAAATGAACAATCCTTGTAGTCTACGGCTTTTCACTGGTCTCCACAAGGGGATGATTAAGGGCGTCGTGATTGTGCTGTTGATTTTTAATGATTAGTTCTCCAGTTACTGAGCAGGTAATGATTCGAGCAGCGCAGCGCATATATCGGTTCCGGGCACATAGCCAATACGTCTTGGAGCCCCGCGAGTTGTTGCGGTAATACTCGTATCCGCCCATTAGAAGTTTGGGTTTCCCTTTCGTGCCCTTGACAATCATAATGCCTTTCTTGCGGATAATATCTGCAAAGGAAGAAAAGCAAAATTATGATAAATTAGTATGAGTTCTTAAAAAACACCGAATAAATTACATATTAAGGTTAGCTTACAGTCACTTGTCAGAATACTTAATTCTTGTTTCTTCGATTTATATACTAAGTTTATTTAAAAAGTCTTTATTGGTTTATTTTTGTTTAACTATTGAAAAAATATACAAGCTGAGGCAATCGGGCATTTTGATTTTTTTACAATCTATCTTGATATTTGTCACTCAGGTCAGAGTTTATGCGAGTGCTTGGCAAATTTCAGACGGTACACCTCCTGGCCACTCTTCAGGACATGCGTGGTGGCCCGGACCTTGCAGTTGGCACTCCGATAGCGGGAACAGCGCCAATTGATGCTGCTCTTCAGCTTGCGATCCATCACGAACTCGTGTTTATCGATGATCAGCTTACGCTTCTTCTTGCGGGTGCTGCTAAAAGTGGCCAAACGGGCAATATCTGCAAGGTAAGAGCACAGTGGATTAGTGATATAAATAAGAGTGTTTAAGAAATAAGCTGGAAACTTAAAAAATTATGGTAATTACACCGTTTAAAAGGTTGGGCTTAATTTAAGTTTATTTTCTGTACATGAGTTTTTTGACTTAAATAAATGAAGAGATCCTGTCATAGTCTTTGTCGAGATCGTAAATAAAATCAAAAGATAAAAAACATCTGAGAAATAATTAAATTGTAGTTCTTTAAAAACTGCTTAGATTTGTGTATACACACATCATCAGATCACTTTGCAATTTTTACAAATCCCCAATTATTCCACAGCAATAATGTTGATTGACTGCCTCCTCCCTTGGCCACATGGCTGGTGGTTGTGACTGCTCGAGTGCACAATCCGTCCCTGTAGGGTGTGGACTCTGCCGTGGCACTTGATTTTCGTGGTGTACTGGGTGCAGCGCCAATAGGTCTTGTTGTTTATACACTTTTCGCGAACATAGGAGAAATTGCGATGGATGAGCTGGACACGTCCCTTTTGGCTAACCACATAGCCAAATTTGTGGCCTAAAAAGTAGATGAAAATGTAATTGATTAGTAAGAGATCATGATAAGCTATAAATAGGCAATGAGAATAAGTTTTCAGGAGTTATTCGTTTGGCCTTAGTGATGATTTTTGCTTGCATTTATTCTTAATGAAAATGATCAACTTTTCGCTCGTCTCTAATGTACACCTAATGCTAACTAGACATCGTGCGAGGCGAGATCGTGCAGCTCCTCCTCGTGCAGATCGAAGTTGACGTCGCCGTCGACCTCCATTTCGCAGTCCATCTTCGCGACCATTTGGCGCGTTTCCCGCAGAGTTTGCGCCTTGCTGGAGCTGTACTTGTTCCGCTTAAGCTCCGCATGCATGTGCTCCGCCTTGTTGATAATGAACTTGGGCGGCGTCTCCTTCAGCATGGTAATGCGGGCGGGACATTTCAGCTTCTTGGTGGCCATCGAACTGCAGCGCCACAAGATCTTCTTCTTGTTCTCGCTCATGATCAGGAAGCGAATGCCATTGGCCATGATGGCTGGTCGACCGCGAAGCGATTGGGTGAAGAAAACCAGCACATCCTCCGGATTGGGAACCTCATCGTTGGCCAGCACAACTGCAATATTTTAGGTGGGAAGTAAAAGAAAGTGATTAGTTGTGGTCTAAACTTCTAACATTTATAATTAAATCTTAGTAAATTGAACAATCAGGCAGGCAGGCTCTACGTATGTTTCTTTCAGTTTTATTTGTATACTCTGCAAAACAGACTCTTAAATTACATATCGAAAAGGTGCGCCATGCTCTGGGGCAGGCTCATCACGTTGGACACCACCGGAGTCCTCATTCCCCTAGCAGTGACCTTTTCTTTGCGCTTCGGCCGGATGTGACAGTGCTCGTGGATCTGCCGGAAATCGTTGCTATCCGTCTTGCTCATGCAGATGAGCACCGGGCACTTGGTGTGACGATAGTACCAATGGCAACGCCAGTACAGATTCGTGCGGTTTGTATTGTTCCTGAAGAACTTCATGCCGTCCAGCCAAAGCAGCTGGCCGCCGCGCTTGGATTGCGAGAACTGAATGTTTGGATTGTTGCCTCGATACTGTCCATGACCGTAGTCGATATCTGAAAGCATAACAGAATGTGGGAAAGATAAGTTAATAAATTATTTTAAACCAGTTTAAAATGAAAAAAAAAAACTTAACAGATTTGGTTTGTTGAACTTATTTTTAGACATTGAAAAACGTTGTACAGTCTTCGGCTTTAATACATAGAATTCACACTCTCTTATATATCGACTTAGTGGTAAGAACAGTTTCTAGTCTCGGCTACAGGTCCAAGTTCCCCAGCTTCGACTTTATTTCGGTCAACGGTGGCGGCCCACGAAGAACTGGCTCTCGATCTCGATCACGCATCCTCGCAGCGGCCTCAGCCTCCTCGGGCTCATCATCGTCGTGGCTCGCCCACTCGACGGGTGGCGATAGCTTGGTCTCTCCGCCCTGCGGCAGAGGCTTTATCATAATGTCATTGCTCTCCGTGTGCTGGTGCTGGTGGCACAGTCGCAGAATCAGCGAGGACTCATCGTGAATGGCTATGGCAGGGCAGCGCTCCTTGTAGTAATTCCGACACTTCCAGTACTGCAAATGGCCGCGCTTCTTGTTCCTAAAAAAGCGGAAGCCATTGATCACCAGAAGCTTGCCGCCGTTCTTCTTGGAGTCCGCAAAGTCAATGTGAAAAGCTGCGGAATGAAAGAGAAATTCCCGATTAGTGAGAGTCAATATGTGGCTGTACTTTGCATGCTTCTAACTTTAACTGCACAACAATTTCCAGTTTGTATTTAAGGAAAAACTTTGATTTATTAAGTGGCTAACGCTTGGACAGTATGCGCTTAAATGTAATCCTAGGACGACTCCATGGAGAGCGTCTTCTTCTCTCTCTTGATCAAGGCGGGCATGCTGACGTTGCTGGGAAACTTCCGGCTGTGATCGTGCTCGTAAGTGCTTTTGATGATGCGGGCCTGGGCATGTTTGTCCAGAGCAGTGACCACGCGCGCTCGGCACACAGTCACGTCCTGTTGGATGGGTTAAGAGAGAATATTTTTATAATATGTATATATGTATATAATTTTTGAGTTAAATAAATGCATTGTATTAAACGGACTGTAAACAATGTAATATGGCATGAAAAAGGTTCTAACTTAAGTCAATATTTTAAGGATAGTTATTTATATATTTTTTTTAAACAAATCGTTCTGCTTTTTGAAAATTATTAAAGCTTTTCCAATTATTTCCTAATTTTTTATTATGAATATCTAATTTTTTAAGAATATTTTGTCAGTTTTAGAAAAATTCACGAAATTATGCGTACTTTAACAAAGGTCGTTTGGTATTTAATTTATAAAAGTCATAAAGTTAAAGCAATAACTCAAAATCTACTAAGCCAATCATTTTAAAATTTGGCACACAACTTTTTCATTTCATTTCATATTATATTTTTATGATTTCGGATGATTCTGTGTACAGTTAGGATGTATACCGCCAACCTACTTTTAAATTTCTACATATTTTTTTATTAAAAATTATGAAATGTTGTGTTACTATAGGATTTTGTTTGTTAAGCCAACTTTAGCCGTTTCGCCACTAAAATTTTTTGTTTAAGTTGCCTATGTTGTACCAAATTTAATATTTAAATTAATTATATTATATTCATAAAGTCAATTTAATATATTTTTGAAATAACTTCTACTAAGACTCACCTTTCTCGAACAGATCCAGTAGGTGCGAGAGGCCGAGCATCGATTCTTTACGAATTTCTCATTTTGGAAGAGCAGCACGGTCCTTCCCCGTTGTCCCGTCCCGAAAACAGCCAGTTCTGCAAAGATTGAGAGAGTGATTAGTGCATATAAAATATAACTTCGCCTGTGATTCCTATAGGAATTGTTGAATGGATGACAACTATAAAGGTAGCTTTTGAACGGAAAATAGTATGTATGTTTATTGTATTGTTAATTTGTATGCATTAAAGTAAGTATGGACGTCTACACGTGGTTGTGCACGCCCGAAATGGCCACGTAGGTGGGCTTGTCCTTGTGCGTGATCATGTAAACGCTGCAGTTCATCCGCTTCTTCACACAACTCCAGTAGATGTTGTCTTCGTAGTTGGCCTGGCGGCGATAGCGATTCCCGTTATAGACCAGAACATCACCGGAACGGGTTCGCTCATAACGAATGCGATCCCAGTCGTCCAGAGTGCGAACGCAACTCTGCTTGGTCGCTAGACCACAACGGATACGTTGACGTCCCGATCCCTTAGTTTTTGGCAAGAAACTCTCGTTGCCATAGTCGCCGAGGATGCTCGGATCGAGTTCGGTGAGAGCTGCAATATAGAGAAGAGCAATGGATTTAGATTAGTATATATAATTATATATTCCATGCAAAAATAACTAAATAAAAATAAATAAAAAGCCTTAAGACAATAGTAAATAAAAAGCGTAAATAAAACATAACAACAAAGCAATTAAATTGTATTTTTATAGGCATCACTCACCCGAGTTTAGGGAAATCGTTCAGGCTGCCTAACCTTAAATACAATCATTTAAAATAAATCATTTATTTAGCATACAAACTAAAGTAAATACTGGGTAACTTTTATACATTTCAGCCCCTAGCTTAGTCTAATATTCGCAAGTTAAAAAGTCGGCAAAAGAATGCCTCAAGCTTGTTCCAATCCTCCATCCATCTGTCCGGCTGTCATCTACGAATGATTGTGCACCCCACTGACCGCGTAGCGGGATTGACCGTTCGGCATGATGTGCGTGATGACGCGAGAGCGGCATTGCTTGCGCCATCTGCTGCACTTCCAGTAGACTTTATCCTTGTAGGAGGCATTCCGCAGGTACCGATGCTCGCCACAGTGCAGGACACAGCTGCCAGCCGGAGTCCGAATGTATTGTACATCCACCGGTGTCTTGGAAAAGCGTGCACGCTTTTGCATCGGTTGTGATTCTGACATTTCTATCACTTCATAGGTAACTGAAATGGCAAAAAATTCAAAAGTATTAGTAGTGAATAAATATCATTGTTGCCCATATTAGCACTTTCAATTAAATTTGATCTTAACAAACTGTCTTGCTATAAGTAAATCGTTTATTATATTTTTACACATAGGAAATAAAATTAAAATTCTTGTTAGGAAAGCAAGAAAGTAAGGAGTCTCGATTTAATTTAATCGCTGCATGTCCTCGATGCTAATGCTTATCGCTCCCAGCTCCAAGGAATATTCTTCCTCTTCCTCCTCCGACTTTATTTCTGACATTTGATGTGTGATCCGTGAGGCAAACGATTTTTCGGTTCTAGGCTTAGTCGTGCTGCGCGTCTTGGGCACTATCGAAGGGCCAACGGACGACAGCCGCTTCTTTCGCCCAGTGTTGTGGCAAGTGTGATAGCAGGACTCCAGCACAATCTTGTGTACTCCGTCAACGACATTAGTAACGACGCGAGCATTGCATTTAGTGCTGCCCTGCAATAGGAAATAGTTAAAGAATCGAAAAAATTCCAAATAAGAGTTATTACTCAACTTTTGTAAGTAACTTAAATTTTTTTTAATTTTTTATATACATACAAATACGAAATTAAAAAAAAAAATTTTTAATTTTAGTTTAACGTTTATGTATTATACAATAAAAATATAAAAAATATAAGTTATTTGTCACACTCACCTTCTTGGAACATATCCAATAGGTTTTGAGACCACTCCGTCGATTTCGAACATAGTTGTGGCCACTGAATGCCAGTAGTTTGCAGCCCCGTTGTCCAGTTGTGAAGGTGAGCAGGCTGTGTCTGATTGCTCCTTCAGCGTCGTCCAAATCAGAGTACTCTGTAAAACGAACATGAAAAATATTAGTGTTATGACTTGGGAAACATTTAGGGATTGAAACAAATGCAACAACCAAGACAAAACAGAAACAAACGAATCGCTTTTTCAGGTTCTTTATATTTTCTAATAAATAGTAATTAAGTCTAAGTGCGCTCTTAGTAGGCCACAAGCACACTGATTTGCTCTGAAATTATGGGCTCGCTTAGAAGCTGGGTGGTAAGATCAGGTTTCAGCCGCCAGTGTGCGTGTGGACTTACGCAATGGTTTCTATTGCTGTGGATGGCTACGCTAGTAGGGCGGATGGTTGTGCTGGCCGCACTTTATGGTCACATCATGGTCCTGCACGGTCACCACACGGGCCTTGCACTTGTGGGCCCCCGCCCGGGCGCAAGACCAGTACGTCTTCGATCCAGTGGCCTTGTTGCGGGTGAAGGTGAACTCCCCGATCTTCAGCTTGCGGCTCCCCCGGAAACCGGTGATGTAAGAGTAGTACGCGACGGAATCGGAATCTGTGAATAGAAAGTTAACAAAATTGATTAGTGGTATGTTCTGACTTCAGGTAGAGCACAAATGATTACAACTAGCAGGCAAACGTACGCAGCACACACCGTCAACTTAGCTAAATTGGATTTTATTGAGTCAGTATAATTATAATTTACAATAAGGCTTAGGACTAGAGAGCTTAATTCCCCGTCGGCGAACTGAGCGGATCAGCGCCAGCCTGAGATTGATCCTGACGACGCTCCGCCCGGGACGCCGCCTCGGCCTCTGCCCGCTGGCGCTTCAGAGAGCCGTACTTGCGCGCCTTCAATATGACCTCGTGATTGTGTTCGCTATTCAAGATGGTCAGGGTGTCCTGTTTGGTTTTAAGTCGTGCCCTACAACGCAAGACGGCGAACTAAAAGATATTACAGGAATTAATACTCAAAATAATAATAATAATAAATTCTTTTGTTATAAATAAAGGCTCAGAGGTTAATGTGATTCACTTAAACTTTGTTATATTCTCTTTTTAACTCTAAAATGTGCTTAGGTTTTCTTTTTAATTACAATAATATTTAATTTATTATAAAAAATATATATTTTCATATTTATCGAGTTCAAAAAATAACTTATTCGGTCAATAATCATGTAAAGAAAATATTTGTTAAGCCTTATTTGTCTTTTGTTTTTCTTTTTTTAATATTGATCATCCACTCACCTGACTGCAGCGCCAGTAGGTGACATCGTCCCGGCAGATGTGGCGATTGAAGGTGTGTTGCTTAAGCATTATTTGCTTCGTGCCATACTTGCTGACGATGAAGAATGGTGAGCTGCTGTTGACGCCGACGGACGAGCCGGTAGCCAGCTGCATGGTGGCCTCGCCCAAATCCACACTGATCTGATAGTCGAACTTGGCTACAATTAGGGCGATAAGATGTGGATAAGGTTCCTTGTTAGTCGGAAGATGGTTGGCTGGCTGGTTCGATTGTTATGGCAATAGGAACGCGGCGGATTTAAATGTAAATAAAACACTGGGAATGCTTGCATGGTTCTCAATATATATTGTACACATATGATTTCTTTGACTATTATAGCTACATACACATCCTCTACGGGGGGCACTGAGGACAGAAGGTGGCGTGGTCGTGATGCTTGGTGAGACGTGGCCGCTTCTTAAGCTCCACCAGGACGTAGAAGGCCCGGCAGTTGCTGGTCAAGCAGTGGTAGTATGTACGGTACTGCATTGCGCGCGTTTTCTTGTACGATCTCCCGTTGACCATTAGGAACTCTCCTTGGGCCGTCCGCTTGAACCGGACCCCGTTATGTGTTATTTTTGCTGGAGATTAGAGAGTTACAAACGTGATGAGATGGGAGGGTGATACATGCGACGGATGATCACTTAGCCTATAAGCACATCATGCAACTAAATTGTCTACTACAAAGATCATTTCTGTTTCAGTTTCGGCTAATTCTCTCTATTTTACTTTTGTTCTTAAAATGACGGACTGAAGGCCACCTTGGGCAGCAACTTGGCAGGGACATTGGTGCCCAGGAATCGCGGTGGATGATTGTGCGGCTTCTTGCCGAGCTTAATGCCGCCATCGAACTTGGTGATGGCCCGCGCGGAGCACTTGTTCTCGGTCAGCCGCTTGCCATTGCCATCGGAACAGATCCAGTTGACGGTGGACCGGAAGCTGGCCTCCTTCTTGTACATGTATCCGTTAAAGACCAGGTTGAAGCCCTGCTTCTGGTTGCGCAGGAAGAAGTATTCGAGCTTCTCGATCCACACACCGCGAGAAACGTCCCCGATGAACTGGCCTGAAATGGCGGATGTGGAAGATTACTGGATGTGTAGCCTGTGGTGGGGGGATCAACTGGGGATCTTAGTAGGCCCAACCCAGAAAAACACAGGGATTGAAGCGGTGCTGAACGAACGATTTATTGCAGGATATGTTACCCGATCTACTCGAGAATGTGTAGGTAAACACACAGGATTCTTAATTTATGTAAATTATATACTTGTTTATATATTCTGCCAAGTGTAAATCAAGATGCATTAACCAACTCACCCACAAACGGTACATAATCGGTTGAACACAGACACTAAGGATTATTGCAAGGGCCACAAATATGGATTTTCAACACAATAACATTTTGTTCACTGAAAAACACTTATTTTCCCCTTTTTTGGAGGGATTCTTTGCGAGACGACGCCAACAATAACAACACTGATGCTGGCTCGCTGTACACCCACTCACAACCGAGAAACACACACAGACGAGCGCGGCCTGGCCACAGGACATTGCACACAAGTTTTGCATATTGTATATATTATACACTTCAATACACATTATATTATTTACGATTGAACCACAGTTTGTTTGCAAAAAACCGTTTAATTTCCACGGCGAAAATGTGAGAACAACAAAGATGGCGTGCTTAGAGGTGGAGAAAACATCGCTATCGATGTTTTCGAAAAACATCGCTCACGACATGTTGCCAGACTTTTCGCGCACAAGCGACTAGAAATACCAGATCGGAGCACTATCGATGTTTCGTCCGGTCTGCCTGCTCGCAGTCTGGCATCACTCTGTCTTCTTAGTCCGGCTACTCTGGCGTGTTTTTCAACAATTTACTATTTTAATTTTAATCTTTTTTAATTTAGACCTGCTTATAAACCAATAAACGGCTGCAAGACCGGCCAGAAACGCTTTTCAGTTGTTTTATTTTCGTTTTCGCTCAAGGCGACTCTTTTCGAATTCGATGTTTTAACCTGTTGCACTTTTTTCTCCATTCCGCAGCCGCCACATCCGCATCGGCAGCAAACGCAGTCCCGCGAAAACGCGGCAGACCGAAGACAAAAGTTGAAGATGCGACCCCGAAGCCGAAGCTCCTGGACAAATTGCGGGCCGCCACCGAGAACGAGGCAAACAGCGAGCCGGCGGTGTACGCCTCCACCACCAAGGGTAAGTTTGAGGATCACCTTCCTGCACCTGTTGCTGTGGCTAATCTACCCCTCTCCCCACGCAGGCGGCGTCAAGCTGATCTTCGACGGCCACCTGTTCAAGTTCTCGTTCCGCAAGGCGGACTACTCGGTGTTTCAGTGCTGCTACCGCGAGCACGGCGAGGAGTGCAAGGTGCGGGTGGTGTGCGACCAGAAGCGGGTGTTCCCCTACGACGGCGAGCACATGCACTTCATGCAGGCCAGCGACAAGAGCTGCCTGCCCTCGCAGTTCATGCCCGGGGAATCGGGGGCCATAGCCTCGATGGACACCAGCAGGGATCGAAAGGCAATGATAAAAAGCAAAGCTAAGTTGGAGGAAACCGAGCCCGAACCCGAACCCGAGGAGGAAGTCGAAGAGTTTGAGATTCAGGAGATAGACGAGCTCGAGCTGGAAGAATCGGCGGCTGGGGCCGAGGAAAAGCTCCCTGCTAAGGAGCCCGCCGCAGAGGTGGATCCGAATGATTTCCGCGAGAAGATCAAGCGGCGCCTGCAGAAGGCTTTGCAAAACAAGAAGAAGTGACACCTATCGTGACCATGCGCCAGCAATTAAGCATATATTTTTCTTTATTCTTCAGTTTGGGTTTCCAATATATATTTTTTACATCAATTCACGTACACACATACATAGTTAAGCTTTTCCTAATAAAATGATGAAAATAAATCAAGAGCCAAACCCGTCAACACTTAGCATGTAAGCGCTAAGCCGACTCAGAGATATTAATGTGTTCGCCCAGAATTTTCGACCAATTAATAACCATTACCTTTTCCTATTTTTTCAGTCACCCAACACGTCCGAAACTGTGGACCGCAGATGTTCCTGATAAGCCGCAAGGGCGGCACCCTGCTGACCATCAACAACTTCATCTACCGCTCCAATCTCAAGTTCTTCGGCAAGAGCAACAACATTCTCTACTGGGAGTGTGTCCAAAACCGATCGGTCAAATGCCGCAGTCGCCTGAAAACCATCGGTGATGATCTCTACGTGACCAATGGTCTGTGTTCCGATAGTAATTCGCTTTTTGTAAGCTAATAGCGTGTATTTTTCTCTTTACAATCCAAAAGATGTCCACAATCACATTGGCGACAACAGGCGCATTGAGAATGCCAGGGCCTCTGGCATGCTGATCCACAAAAAGCTGAGCTCCCTCACGGCCGCCGACAAGATTCAGGGTTCTTGGAAGCTGGACACCAGCGAGGCTAACCAGGACCCGCAGCCTAAGATGTAACCATCTGCCGCTTCTTAGCCATTCCCCTTTCATCCGACTTGCATACATATTTGTTAGGCTTAAGGTATTGTTTTCGTCAAGTATATGTCCGATTTTCAGACTGAGTGTCCCGAGCCCAGTTAGGATGGGTAAGTACCCTACCTGGGACTTCCCAATACGTTCCTGTGATTCGCAGGTTTTCCCTTACGGGTCGAATAATTTATTCTGTTTATGGCAATGGGATACAAAATAGGAAATTTCTAATAAAATCATATTAACATCTCATAAAACAGCTCTGGCATAGCGTCATAAATCATTTAAAAATACCTGTACACTTTTTATAATCCTTTATCAAAACATTTATGTCAAAATATTTAAAGTTATTATTAATTTATTTGAACTTCTACATTTTTTAAATTGGTTCGTTAAAAAATGGAATTTGAAACCAAATTTTAAAAATTTATTGGTTTTGTTATATGTTTCAGTTGGCCTTTTCTAAGAGTCTACACAACTGTACAATATCTTTTAATTAATTTATTTTATTTCTAAAAATTTGTTATTTTTAAAATTTTTAAAAATAATTGTTTATTTCTTAATTCAGATAATTTTGCGAAGCTATATAAATTTTAAATTAGCGAATTTGCACAAGGCTACAGTTGCAATGTATTCTTCTTTTTCGATTTTTTAATCGACACGCAGCAAAATGCGAACCCTTTTCAATATTTAATATTCAATATTCAACCAGGTTGTGATTTTTGGGAATTCAAAGAGAACTCGATGTTCACCCAAAAAAAACCTAGTTTATTTTTAAAAATTTGTAAAAGTCCTATGATATGTATAACATTTGGATAGCATAGGAATATTTTCGTAATTTCTCTTTATATTCCAGCATGAAGTACTTTTTGGAAATATCCAAGTATTGCTTAAGTGTATTTTCTTTTGTGAAGCTTGCTAGTATACTGAGCAACTACAAGTTTGAATATTCTGAGATCGTTTCACATTCCCTCAAAGAGTTTTGAAACTATTCGGATGGAATCCAGGGCATCTTTAGGCTGGCCAGCTTGCACCTGACATTCTTGTGGTTGTGCGAGGAGCAAGTGCTTCGATATTTCACTTCGTTGCCCACCATGAAGGTGGAGGCCCGGGCCTTGCAACCCTTGTGATGGTACATGCAGCGCCAGGATCCGATCAAGTTATCCTTGCCCAGAATTCGGTGCACGATGAACTGTTCATTTGCTATGATGAGCTTGGGACGCCTATGGGCCGCCAGGTTAAACTCTGCAGGTCCGTCGTACTCCATGGCTTTCTTTGAGTACCGACGTCGAACTGGAAGAAGAGAAAGCAAAGCAACTGCATCAGAAAAAGGGAATTATGAGTAGGCAGGATAACATCTTATTTGATGACTTGAGGGGTAAAGACAGCATACAAAGTTTTTCCAAGAGACTTTATTTTGTAATTTGTAAAATTGTTTAAATCTATCAGGACTTACACAACGATGCACTTAGCTTAAGTCTAGGTGAGTCGATTTGCAGTGGGTACAACACATACCTATTATAGAGACGCTCAAAACAAAATATAAAATGTACATATTAAGGATACGAAACTTTCTGGGCCCCTTTAAATTAAGTACTTTTGGGGCAGACCTCGTATCTATTTGTATATTATGGCAGCAAGCATTGTATATAAATATAAACCCACGAAAGTTGTATGTTGGGAGGGTAATGATATATGTTTTCAAATTATACATCGAAAAAAAATGTCATGAAAATTGCAAATAAAATTGCAACATTAAATTCTTAGCCATAGACACCACAAATCGAACATCACCTGGTAATAGGTACACTCTACATCGACATTAGTTCAATAACTTGCTCAAAACCACAGACATTGATGACCCCAAGCCCAGGGGTTGCGCTAGTAGTCCTTGCTGATGAAAACCGCTCCGTGCGCTTGGTGCTGCTGCATTAGCGCCATCATCTGCGGCGCCGTCTGCACGCTGGGCAGGGACAGGGGCATCGCCAGTGACATGGATACGGGAACAGGTACAGTCACCGGCATGGCCAGGTGGGTGGTTGTAGTGGCGTAGGTTGGCGGCGGCATCTGCGAAACCTGCGTCATCATCTCCAGCGTTGGAGTAGTTGATGTGACCACCGTGTTCGGATTGAGAATGGGATTCTTTATCGCGGCTGGAACGTTGCCGTTTGCCTTCGCCTGGCAATACAGCTGGCACAGTGGCAGGAGCTCCTTGTGGCGCCTCTTGATATGGCTGAGGAAGTTCCCCGTTGATTTGGTGGTGCCAGAGATGAGGCCGTAGCAGGTGGTGCAGGTGGCCTGAATGGCACCAGGCGTCTTTTGGTTCGGCTGGATGTTCTTATAGAACTTACCGTCCAGTATCTTGGGCAGGGTAAAAGGCTTTCGGAATGATTCATCATCGCTCAGATATGTAACGGCCAAAGCGGCGACAGCAGCATCTGTGGGCAATCCGGGCGTGGGCGACTGCTCCTCCATTTTGATCTCAACTGCAAGATTACATAAAAACAAAACATTAGTGGGGAATTTTATGAGTGTTTCAAGGACTAAAGTAGGCACAAAACGAACACGCATAACTACATATTTCATACACATTTAGTTTAATTTATTTAGTTTAAGCTAATTCTAGGGATAAAATATATAATTTGTTGGTTGTGACGGCGAGCCTACTGCAGCTCCGAGAACTCGTCAAGCAAGTCCGCCGTGAGATCTATCGAGGTGACCTCCGGGCCGTGGGTGTGCGGAGCCCCAGAGATGCGCAGGTGGACATCCTGTACCTTGGAGGTGACCAGTGTGGCCCGGCAGCTGTGCTTCACATACCGTGAGCAGCGCCAGAAGACGTTCTTCTGGCTCTGGCGGTTTACCACATACCGGTAGCCTTCGTAGACCAGCATCACCCGTCCCCGCTGCGTGGTTGTGTACTGAATGCTGGTGGTCTTATCCTCCAGGAGAGCTTTTAGCGACTGGATGATGCCTGAAATTAAGGGCGAGCAAGTTTATAATTAGTTTTTGGTCTTTTTTGAGAGCTTGTCCCAAGATTATGTGCTACTCTACATAAGAGCTAGGAGGTTTAATTTATAGTTACTCGTGTTTATTTCAATTTACAAACGCAACAAACAATTTGGAAACTATTGGCTCTTTAAATTATGGCCCCGACTTGATTACCGCCGCCTTGAGGGTCGCGAGCTTGTGGTTGATGAACTCCTGCACCACAGACGGGGTCAACTGGTCTCCGCGAATGGCAAAGACCTTGCACACGTGAGCTGCAAAGAGATGAATGGTTCTCCCATGTAAAAATCGTGTTTTTAATTGAGATCACTACATGCAATGTACTTATGATGTCCTGCAGCAGCTCTTTGTCCGGCGACTCCTCGCCCCGGGCAATCTTGGCCAGAGTCTCCTTGCCAATCACCAGGTCCGTTACCCGTGATGTATATATGGCCGGCATGGGTATATAGGCTCTGGCCAGTGCCGCTTTGGAAACATAGACTCGGCTACCATCGTACAAGGGAATAGCATCGGCATCCTTTTTGGGTTTTTCCGTACCAATTGTTGTTGTTTTAGCGGTTTCCTTGTCATTTTCCTTTGGCTTGGGGACGACTATAGGGTCCCTTTTTGGTGTTTCTAAAATGGCACATTAAAAGAAAAGCAAACATTCGTTAATTCGTTAAAACACAGATTTCTTGCATCAACAGAAAACATAAACAAAATAAAACACAGTTCTTGCGGTGCTTGTATCGGACTTTATTGTGGTTAATTTTATAAATTAAAAACTGCACTTGCAACACATGTCAGGCGGGCAGGGAGCTACAACAGTAATCCTTAATAATTATCGCATCCATCGCTGTATTTAACGGAGAAACACAAATTATTGTTTTAAGCACGCCCACGAGTCACACAAGGCAAAAAAATAATGGCAGCACCCAGGGCTGCATTCGTGCACAGTGACACTTCGCCTAAGGGTTACAGCTCATCGAAATATTATATCATTTTGTTACCTATTTAAACAAGTTAAAGGAAATTGTTCAAATCAAAAAGGATATTTTTTATAATAAAATCATTAATGTTCAACATGTTGTTTTTAAAGTATTAGCTGTTGTGTAAAAAAAAAAAACATTCGCCTTACCAGTACGCACTGTACCTGTAACCCTGGCTAGGATTCAAACAGTCCGGCAACTCTGGTAAAATGCCACAATTGTGAAAAAAAAAAATAAAGCAAAAGTGAACGGCAGAAAATTGTTAATAATGGTGTATAAACAAGTGATATTGACGAAACGAAAGCGACCAGGATTAGTGAAACTTATTGGCCCAATGGCTAGGTGCACAAGAAAACACACGCGGACCGGAAAGCGCGCTAAATAGTGCAGTGCGATAAAGCCGAGAAAACAAGCGACGCCTACTTAAATTTCTGTCCAAGCAAATATTGTGTACAAATGGTAAAATGTCGAAATTGCAATGCAAAAACAATGTCAATTCTATGTCAATAAAGTGTTGTGTCCACAACAAAAACAACGGTGCAGGGAAATTATTTGGCGGATCAACTTGGGCAATCGAGCTATGCGGAGCTGTCTAATCAATATACACATCCTCCCACTCCAAATTCTGTCTTGCAGAGCTGGAGGAGCATGAATTCAAGGCACAGCCAACGCTGCCGGTGGCGAAGAAAAAGCCGGGCGGCTCCCGGAAGCAGAACTATGACCACTTGGATGTCTGCTTCACGAAAAGCAATCGGGGCAACAATCTGCTCACCATTGACGGCAAGCCCTTCACTCTCAATCGGCGGATCAGGGACGTCTGCTACTGGGAGTGCGTCAAGCTGCGCTGCAAGTACACCAAGTGCTCCGCCCGCGTGGTGACCAAGTCCGACCAGATCTCGGCCCTGCGCGGCTTCCATAATCATCCCTAAATTACGAATTACCTGTGCCACCCAACCATTTAGTCGAATAAATATGTTAAAGTCACACCACCTTCCACCTGGAGTTGTAGCTTCTGTAGTGTCTTTGCCAGCAAGTAAGCCAGATTCCCCGATACTAACTTCCCGTCATCCTTGCAGCTGTCACCGGGTATCAACTGGTGGCCAATCGCCGCGGCGGCCAGAATCTAATCTTCAAAGGACACATGTACACGGTGGAGCGCAAGTACACGAACAGCATCAACTGGGTTTGCTCGAAGAACAGCAACATAAAGCTTCGCTGCCCGGCCAGATGCGTCACCACTGCCGGGTCCAGCGGCATCAAGCTAAGCCATCGTCACCACAATCACCCAGTAGATGTCTTCAAGCTGCACCGACCAAGAAGGCGAGGTGATACTGCGAGGAAGAGAAACCGCCGCAGCTAAAGAAGGACAAGTGCGGGTTTAACAATTGTTAGTCTAAGAAAGATCTCTAAAACTCTACGCTTATGTATACTTAAGAATATATTAATTTCTTTTTGAGCAAAGTTGTGGCAAAATAGTTTAAATTAAACTTTACGTTATTAATTTGTTTATTTACTAATTATTCTAACCATTTCTCCTGCTCTTTTCTTTAGCAGATCTACTACGGGAGGCCCATATTTATAAACAAAATGGATTTATGGTCATCGATGGCTACCGCTTCGTGATCGGAGCTTCTCATGTGCATCGCACCTATTTGAAGTGCGCCAACTTCCGTCACAATTGCCGGGCCAGGGCTATTTTAAATAGGGACACGAACAGAGTACGGATGAGACACGAGGGCCACAACCACAGTCGAAAGGATGAGGCGAAAAGACGAATCTCAAAGAGAGGGGAATAAACTTAAGAATGATTCAGACTCAAAATGTGCGCCTGCTTTTCACTGTAATCCAACTAAGACATAATGCCATTACATCTTAACATTAAAAAGGTATTTGCAAAACGCCCACTAACTTCAATGCCATCTATTTATTGCAGATACACAAAGATTGGCTCAATATGTGCGCTCGAATCGAGGCACCGACCTTGTCTACCATGAGGGAAATACCTACACACCCAACGAAAAGTTGAGGCAGGGCCAGAAGAGCAGAGACTGGAAGTGTTCGATGTACCATAAGGCCAAGTGCCGAGCTCGCTTGGTCACAAAGCTAACACACGGCGGTGATATCATTCACGTCACCAGCAACCTCCACACACATCCCACCATGTACACAACCACCCAGAAATCGAAGAAGCAGCCCTGCTTGGAGAGGAATCCCCTCTGCGTGCCCATCAGACCCAACAAAATGCAGAGCAAGTAAGCTCTAATGACTGAATTACTTGGAGTAAGATGTACATTAGGACTGACTTAAAACTAAACGAATTAAGGCATTTAGGTTTACTGAAACTAGTCTGCTTGGAGTTAATCAATAATTAGTAATTTTTAGATTTTAAATGAAAAGTTGGGATAGGCAACTGAACCGAAAATAGTCTGAACACTTTAAAAATTTATTAGGTCTGAGTCATTAAAGGAATCTGGTTTCTTTTCTTTTATTTTTGATTTGCCAAACCTCTTGAAGAAGGCAAGATCACAGTTTGTAGCAAATTATAAATCGAATAAATATTTTGCTTAGCGAATTAATGCCTCCTTTTCTAAATACAATAAATCCTTTAATCAGCGTGCAGTTTTTGACTTTTTATTTCGACAAAGTCTTACCAAGTCTCATTTTTCCAATTATTTAATTATTTCGTAATGTTTTCACGCTTTTTCTTTGCAGAACCCTTTGTCACGGGAAGTGACCTGCCTGTGGAGTCTGTATACAATGCACACGGAAAGCTAATGAACTTTATACCCAAAATATATTGCATTCGGGGCCAAAGGAAGTCCGTACAGTTGATGTATGATCGATATGCCTATGCCAAGAATAATAGACATGGCTGCACCACCTATTGGAACTGCCGGATTCGACGGATGGGTCTCGAACCCTGTAATGCTCGATTGTCCACCACCAGGCTGCCGAGCGGAAACTTCAAGGTGTTTCTGTCCAAGCCAGAGCACAACCATCCTCCTTCCAAGCGCCTTCGTAGGCAGTATGATTAGATTTTAAGATTTAATAAAGTATAAACGCGCCTTGTGACTTGGCAAACAGCATTCAACCGACCGACTATGATCTATAGATGTAGGGATTTGTTATGCCATAATCCTAATACCACTAATGCCTGTTCCTCTTCTCTGTCATGTCCGCAGAAAGCAGCGTAGCCATCTACTCGGCCACATCGCGCGGACGGATGCAACTCATCTACGGCGGCCAGCCGTTCATCTTCGAGAAGACCCTGAAGCTATCGACGGGCGAGGAAAAGCGCTTCTGGAGATGCAATCAGTGGTGGAATCAAAAGTGTCGCTCCCGTGTGTTTACCATCAACGACGTGGTCTGTCCCTTGAATCGATTCCACACGCACGAGGAAATTGTACGCCGCAAGAAGAGGGTGCGCCGAGTACCTCCACCGGTGGTGGTGAAGGTGGACACCACAACGTCGTCGGCCAGGCAGCAACAGCATCAGCAGGAGATCCAGCTAGCCAGCGACGCTATGCTGACCACAGCCCTGGAGGACGAATCTCCAGCGACGATTGACGTCAGCGAGTTGGGAATGCATCTGAAGTACGAGGAGATAGTGGCAGATGTTACGGGCATTGTGGGCGGCGTCCGAGTGGTCAGTCGTCGGAAGTGATGCCCGCCACTTTATCCAGATTTGGCGGCGTCATCTAATTTTTTCATTAATAATCGTCGGAGTGGATTTTAGTTTATAGAATACATTTTACTTTTCTAAAACAACTCGGACATAAGTGTACATTTTGCAAATTTTAAGTAGCCTAAAAACGTATGCTCTATTTCAAATGTGAACTTGGAAATTTTGAATATTTTTTAGTCATTTATCAATTGAGAATTATTATTAGCCACGCTCCTATCACCTACTTGTGCGTACATATAGATTTTAACTTGTGTTTTTAGGAGACGGACAAACTAAGTTAACTCTCACCATTCACTTTATACAAATCTAAATATATATATATGTGTGTAAATCCAATAAAATTAAGCCTTCAAGAGTGCACTTTATATAAATCTGTAGTTAACTGATGACTCCATGATAACTTTATGCAATTTTCATGTGTAAAATCCTGTAGTAATCGTCCGGATCCTATGCTTTTTTTCCTTGCAGTCGAAGCCGAAGCCTTGTTCTACTTCACCAAGGGTCAGAGGGAATCGATTAAGCTCAACTACGGCGGCCACAGCTACGTCAAGTTTATGGAGAACGGCCGCGGCACCAAGTGGATCTGTGCCACGCGCTCCACCACCAAGTGCAAGGCCCGCATTCGGACCACCAAAAACGATAGCCTCGAGGTTCTTCATGCACCGCATAACCACGAACTGACGTTGGTGAAAAAGGAGCGCGGCGGCCTCCGTAAGAAGGTTAAAAAATCAAAATGAAACTGTATCTTAACGTTTTACTTTTATATTAAAATCTGCCATGAAAAAATATATATTTCTACATATAAATATGGAAAGCCTAACTAAAGATAACTAAACTAAGATACATATGAAGTTTAAGGGGTTTTTTTTTTCTTAAATAAATGAAAATTAAGAAAGAATTAAGAAACAAAAAATTAAGTGAACTGAAAGATACAGATTCAAAATAGCTGAAGAAAACTGAAATAATCTCGATTTATGTATATATTATATACATATATATATATATTAAGTTCTTTATAAGAAATTCAAAGAAAATTTACAAAAAAAAAAACTTTAGTGGTCATAATCAAGATACTCAATGAGTTAAATGAGTTATAAATTATAATATAATAATTTTCCTATTTAATTGGAGCTTGCAGGTCTTCGAACCCTTAACTGGAGGTCATTGGTAACCTTTCGACGGAATCGCCTTACCAGAAGCGGTGACCCTAAAGTTTTAATAAAGCTTAATTTTGTAAACAAATGAAAGAATGTAAAAAGAGTTCAAATGACAATTTGTTTTATTCGGTATTTTATTTTAATTAAATGAAAATATAGAAATTTGCTGAAAAGTAATAATAAAAGTGTATATAAAAATGTTACGAGACACTCTCTAAAATGAGGTCTTGGCTAGGATTAGCAATCCGTATTAAGGATGCAGCTCCTCGAAGCAAATGTTACACATCCAGTTGGCGCCGGGGCAAGTGTCGCACAAGGTAGTGACCTTACGCATATTCGATATGCCCTTTTTCAGACAATTGACACACTTGCCTTTCATCCGTGGTATTCCCACGGAGACATAGTTGTGCCGATTGGCCGATGTGCGTATGATGTTGTCCGGATTTTTAAGGTTGAGCTTCTTCTGCGGAAGGTGGTAGATCGGTCGGGCTAATTCAACAGTTTTCTTAAAGACTGAAATAAAAAAAACACAACAATTAGTTAACGACAGGGTTGAAACAAGTACATTTCTAAAATACTTAAAATAAAAAAAAAACTATTACTTTTTAAGGTTTTAATAAGACTGGAACGGTTTATTTAATTTCGTAATTTGTGTGGGCTGAAAATTCAATTATCTGAAAGTAAAAACATAATAAAGCATTAAAGACTTTGCAAATCGTAAGGAAAACTATTAAGATATACTTACCATTTAATTTTTTCTTTCCTCAACATGAGACTGCCAATGTACCACCCTGGGAATGAAAGTTTTTAGGCGTTCAGGGGGTTCGTGATTGTGAAAACCTCGAATAGACTTAATTGCTTTCATGTGCGTGGTCAGGGCCGAGGTGCAGTGCCGCTTTTTGTACATGGTGCATCGCCAGAAGGCCATCAATTTCTCCGTATTCCGCGTATGGCAGCTAAATGTGAAGCCGTCGTGCACCAGCTTTCCTCGATCGTCGTAAGTGAGCACTGGAAAAGGGAGAAAAACTTGGATTAATTACATGGGAAATTAGCAATCACACTTACACTTTGCCACTGCAAGGGGATCGGGTTTAGAGACTAAGCAAGCTGACATTAATTTTACTTGTTTATTTCCTTAAATCACTGCAGTGATGGGAAAGGTACTAATTTTATCTAGAAAATATGCACTAAGCTGTGGTTCCATGTATGAACAAGGTATCAAGTAACTTAAGGTTAAACTAAAAGTAAGGTTTAGAGTCAATATTTACACAACGTATTTGTTAAAAGCTACTTCTTATAATATAAATAATTCGATTTATAGACGATGCTGATGTTGAGCTTTCTAGTCGTAACAGATATGTTTCCAATGTACTTCCCATCACTGTCACTTAACTACATTGATTGCACTACAGAGACCAGGTGTACTGCCTTTGGGCCACTATTCTGGGATGAGCATCAGGGAGGCGTGCATCAGTTCGTGGTCTGTCAGTTGCAATGAAGCCGCTTGACTGCTGGCCAGCTGTGGCTGCTCCTCCTCGTTGAACTCTTCATCCTCCTCCTCCTCCTCCTCCGTCTTTGGCTCTTGAACAAAACTGTGCGTTCTAGAGTGCTTCCGTCCTATGCAGCCAACGGCTGCCAGCTTGTTCCGTTGCACAATCTTCTCGATCTTGTCCGTGTGCGGCTGGTGATTGTGCAGTCCGCCAGTCACACTCTTCAGTCGACCGTTCTCCAGTACGCACCGTGATCTGCAGCGCATCTCGTGAACTTTCTTCGAGTAATTGTGGCAGCGCCAATACTGTTTGTTGCTCTTGCGACTGTGGCAGTTGTACATGTATCCATTAAGCACCAAGCAAGGCGTTGACCAGGGGCTCTCGATGAAGACCAGCTCGTTGCCATCTGTGGAATACACAAGTTGCAGTTTTGATTAGTATAAATAGTATAGAAATATATAGTTTTAATCTTAATTGTCAGTACATTCTACCGACTATTTAGAAATCCTTTTATTTGGTCTCATTTATTAGAATTTTTAATAGACGAATACGTTTACAGAATTAAGAAAAGTAGGCTTAAACTATATTCGAAAGGAAGGGCCGATTTGTTGGAATAAAAATATCTATAGGATTTTATGAAAATCCTATTGAAAAACTGCAACTACTACAGCCCCAAGATAGCTTTTGAAAAATATATAAATTTCGGCTTAGATTTTAGGTTTGCCACTTTCTTATCTTTCTATGACTTACGCAGACTTCGAGACTAGGCAGTTCTGGTTCTTCCCACATCTCATAATAGATATATCCTATATAACCTGATAATGGATACGTAGCCAACAAATCGACCCATTGCACAGTTCGAGATAAATACAAGCTTAGTTGCTAGATAGATGCTTGATCCTTAGAACTCCTCGGCGTTTGTCCTCCTCCTCCTGCCACCTGGCCTCTCGCTCCCCGTCCCGCACCTCCGCCTCGTCCTCCTCCTCTTCCTCCTCGGCCTCAGCGGCATCTACCAGTGCCTGCATTTCAATTTCTGTGGCCTCGGAGGCGGGCAAAAACAGTTTGCACTCCTTGCCGTCCTTAGCGGTCATGATGCTAATGTTACTGCTGCCCAGATACTGCGAGATCTTTGGGTTCGACGTGCAGATCTCGATGTACTCCTCCAGCTCCTCCTCGTCTTTGTACAGCTGCCGTTGTCCGATACGCGAGGCATGCGACTGGTGGTTGTGCTGCCGCCTGGCATCGACGAAGCTACCATTCTTTGTGATGACCACCGCCTTGCAGCGCAGCTTGAGGACATCCGCACAGCGCCAGGTCGTTTGTCCATTGGCTTGGGTTAGCTTCTTGTTGTAGATGTAGTCCCGGAACACCAGCTGGGCGTTCTTCTTTTGACTCCTTATGAACCTAATATCTTCGTCTCCTGATTGCCAGAAGATTACCAAACGCAAGAGGACGATAAGAAGGCGGAGAAGGGGTGTTTAGCGTTAATAGCAATATCAAGTTAGACTAAAACTAAACTAGTGGATGGCTTAAGCGCTAAGTTAGGCTGCACGGCGAAATAAAACAACATTTAATTTAGGTTTTTTGCTTTAAGCTGTTTATTTGCAGACAGAGAACCGTAGAACCCATGAAGATGGTGGCAGATACTCACGGATGTTGGGAAAAACATAGTTTTCCACTTACAGTAACCATTTATCACACATTTTAACTTCACTTTGCTTTAAAATTTAAGTTGTACCCCAAACACAAGGGTGGAAATGCTTCGAAAGGATAAACCATACATTTGCCTGAAGACACAGGAACAATATGAATTACTTGTCACAACACTGGCACATTTCACAGGGAATTATTAATTTACAAGCATATATTATTCTTTTAATTTCGGCAACAACAAAATAAAAAACAAATGCAGCTTGGCTTGTGGATTATACTATGCGGCGTTGCCACATTTTAAAATTCAGGGATGCATTTCAGAGTTACCATACCTTTAATATTCTAGCGATACGGCAACGCTTTGAAAAATTGAATTAAAATTCCCATTTAATAGGTTCTTTATTTTCCATATGCATTCGTATAACAAGAATATCTTACAAATAATTTCAAATCTAAAACCAACACAAACCGCGGCCTTCAGCCAAGATACTGATTCTTAACTATACATTAGCTCCTTGTTTAAAACTAATTTTTTGCTTTAAATAAAAAAAACCTTACAATTACATTTACTTTCTTAAATTGAAAATAAAGATAAAAATACTTCAGAATAGCGACGTTTTGGTAGGCACTACACTGCGTACAAATAAAATTATTTTTCATCTAGGTACCCAAATTTTGAAATCAACCTTCTAATAGGTACGAAAATCTAGTTAAACTTGCAATTGTCTATCCTATAATTTAAATTAATATAAATCTACACATTTAAATTCTAAACTTGTATATATGGCTAGTTTCCTTCAAAACAAAAATGTAGGTACTTCACAAATAAATATTAATACTGAATCTATTGGCTCACTTTTCTTCATAACAAAAATGTAGGTACCAATCCATGGATATTTTTTTTCTCAAATAAATATTAATAAACAAACATACCCTATGAAAACTTTTACCAAAGACTCGGCAATGAATGCCGTTGCTAGAAAACTGAATCAGCAAGCTTTTACGTTGCTTCAACCAGTCTTTAAGCAACATCTTTAAAATAAATATAAAACAAATACCAGAAAAGAATTTTCTCCTTCAAAATTAAGAAAATCGAATAATGCTCTGTGAATGTTTGATTTGATTTCTTAGCCGTCCAGGCTATACACCACTTTATAGCAAAGTTCCTGAAATTTAAAAAATAATAGCGACCTTACAACTAAATTATTACCTTGAATAGTTTACAATATTCCAGTTCTCGCGGGTTCGGCTCCAGTGTTCTTCTTGTCAACTTTATAAAAATTCATCACTCTACTCACCTTTATACACCACTTTTTAAATTCGCGGGATCCAGGCATGTTGGCATTTAAATAATTTGCCTAAAACAGCCGATCGACCAAATGTTCTTTTGCGTTTTAAATAGAACACTGGTTGCTTAACTAACTAATAATTAAGGGCCACTGAAGCAATGCTTAAATTTGTCTTTATACCAAATTTAAACGAACTTAACGGGCTTTTAAAGAATATGTTTTGTTTGCGAAGATATTTAGGTAAAGGAAAGTAAGTAAAGAATGTCATAGTGATTCGAATGAAGATTTTGACTACTTCGCAAATGGAAAACACATACTTTTCTAAAAACTACTTATGACTATTGGCTTTGAGCCATGTCTATGACAGAAATTCAACCAACCTTGAGCCTCTGTGTTGCCCTGATCCGCGCTGGTGTCGACAAACGAAGAGTCACTGTAGTTTTGCTTGACCACCGCCTTGGATGTGGTGGCCGTCACACCGCCGCCACTTGTATTCGCCGCAGACTGGTTGCCAGCATCCTCGTTCTCCGTGAAATAGCTGTCGTCATAGCGCATGTCGCCGTAGGCATCATCCTCTACGTATGTTCCCTCGCCATCGCCAGCTGCATCGCCATGGTCCTCAGAGTAGTCCGGTTCAGATTTCGTGGGCAATTCCATCGGGAGATCAATATATTCAGCTTCTTCCTGCTGCTGGCGGACTTGCTGCTGCTGGTGGAGCTTGGATTCAGCCGCAGACACTACAGTGGTTTGCACGGTAATTTGCTGCGGTACCAGTTGCTGGGTCGTCGTCGTTGTCGTGGTTCCAGTTTCCGTGGCCGAGTCGAGGGGGTCAATTACGTTGGCGGAGACAGATGTTTTCGAGCGTTTCACGCCGCCAGTGCTGCTGGTAGTGGTCAAACTGGAGCGCGGAGCGGATCGTTTGTTTGTCGACACCAGCGTTGCTGTCGTCGTGGTCCCCGTCTGCAGCTGCTGCTGCGTCTGGATCTGCTGCGACGCCTGCTGCTGCTGTTGTTGCTGCTGCTGCGGCTGTTGTACGATGGTAGCTTGAGGAGCGGCCGTGGTCTGGATGACGATCTGGGTTGTGCCCTTGTTATCGTCTCCCAGGCCGTCGTCCACAGTCTCGATCTTGTAGCGGGCGGAGGCGCGCGGCTGCTGGCGCTGCACCCGCTGTGTCGGTACTTGCTGTTGTTGTACATGAGGTGCTGCTGGTGGTGGGCTGGGCTCCTGAGGCGGTTGCGGCGCAGGATCGTTCTGAAAAAAGATTTAAGTTCGTTAATTAAATTAAATAAATTGTATAAAGCTATTTAATATGTATCCTGCCTGTCCTTGCTATAAAAATAATAGATTTAAAATTCCCAAGTTCACAGAAAATAAAACGAAGTAACATTTTTACAGATTTTTTGGAGAATTGACTACCAAATTTTGTATGAAAACATCCCTAGGTATTGAAGTTCTTTCATATAAAAAAAAAGATTAGTGAAATGAAGTTGAGACTTTTCGGAAAAGCTCAAAACCTAATAATTTAAGTAAATTGGGAATTTTAATATTTCCTCAACTTATACTCCTCACATTTTTGATTCCCAATCTCAGGTACTAATAATTGTTTATGCTATGGTACCGATAATTCGAGGCCTAACAACCACCCAGTTGATTGTTGCCATGTCGGCAGGAGCGAGACAAACATATTGTACGCAGCACACATTCACAACCACTTTTAAAACCTATTGCCTTCCCTTTCTGGCGCAGCTGCCCCGTTTGGCATTTGGGCTGCGAGAAATTTCTCGGTACAGTCAAGTCGCCATGCTCTTATACAGACGCTGCTGTACGCGTGTGTGTATGTATGTATTGCGCGCGAAAGACGATGCGCTTGGCAGTGTTGTTGTTTTTGATATACTTACATCCGTCAGCCCCTTGATTTGCAGCGATTCAGCGGTGCTAATAAAAGCGGGCAAGGCGTCCTGCTTCACATTAACCTCGCCGCAGTACATAAACTGAATCAGGTCCTTAAGAGCAGAATGGCTAACATTGTTCAGAAATACTGCGAAGAAAAGAAATCATTGAATTATGCCCCTCAGTCTGAAGTTAAAAAAAACTCACCAATAGCATGGGTGTTCGACGGCATCTGGGTGAACATCTTCCGGAAAAATGGCGAGCAGACAGATAACACCAATCGGTGGGCCTTCACTATGTGGCCCTCGGCCGCCAGGGAAACGTCCACCAGATCGCCGCGACATAGCGACTCGTGGAAGCCAGCCGACAAGTTTGTGTTGAAATTATTCCAGCACAAACTGAATTGCTCGTCGTCCGCCATCTTGGACGAAAATCAATACTTTTCTGTATCTATGCGTGTGGGCTGCAAGCGCAAGAAAACCAATGCATTCGATTGTTACTGCTTCGGAAGTTGAGTTAACTAAAACATTGTTTACAACCACCGCAGGCGATTAAGAGACAATCGCCAAATAAATGCAACGCAGCCGAAAAACTGGGAAATTTTTCACGCGTCTATGTGTGCGTGTGTGCGTGCGAAATAGGTGGCTTCTCTTTAACTAATTGGCCGTGCAATCAAAGGTGCGAAAAAACAATCACTGCCGTTTGAAAAACTCACCTCTCACTTGATAATCCTGAATAAATAAATAATTTATTTTGTTAAAATTACTCTTAATTCCCGCTGACGCAGAAACGCGTCCGATTCTTTTCAAAGCGAAAAAAAGTGTGTACTATATCGAGAAAATGATATATCGTGAAATTTTTTTGCCCAACTATCGAAGTCGCGATACTTTTATTTGACATTTTATGATGTTTTCTCCTTGGTCACTCTGAATTTCAAAGCAATGTCAATTTACATGCTTGGGGTAGAAT
>JAEIIL010005457.1:0-11273 GCA_018905715.1 Drosophila lini | reverse complement strand
ATATCTCAAAACTGAGAAAACCACTTAGAAATTAACAAATACACAGCAGGACATGTCTAGGATAAGCCGAGTTAAAGCTAATTAAGAATAGAAAAAATCTTAATTTAACATTTAATAAAATTTATTTAAGGCCGCAATAAATTATTTCTTTGTAAAACGGTTAAATCCTTGAATATTAATATTATTCAAAATCTTTTAATTGCTAAACGAAAATGTTCAATCCATCAAATAGAAAATAAATTTATTTAAATATTCAAATTTATGAAATACTGGCTACTGGCTGGCTACTGTTTGCGTGTGTGTGTGCGTTTTACACGCATAAATAAATAATAAAAACACAAAATCAAAGGCAGGCGCAAACACAGTGCAAAGGCAGCGGCCAAAGCAAAATCAAATGCAGCAGCGAGCGACAGAGATGGCGAGAGCAGCGGCGGTGGCAGCGACGACAGCGGCGACGGCCGTCGCACATAGAACATACAGTACATAGCACACACACGCACGCATGTGCGTCGACCAGGGCAGAGGCAGAGGCAGCGCAGCTCGTAGCTCTGCCGCTAGCTCTGCCTTCGCAGCTGCCGGCAGAATGTGCTTCATGCACGTTGTTCGTCGGTCATTTGTATTTGAAACGCCGTAGCAGAAAGTAGCAGAAAGAAGAAAGAAGGACAAGAACGAGGAGCGGCTATTTTGGCTTTTAGCGCCCTTTTTTATTTCATTTTCCCCACTCATAAAAACGGCAAAGCAAACATTTGGCAAAAACTTTTCGGCAAACAAATCGTTTAACAAAAACCAAAAAAATTAAATTTAAAAAAAAACACTAACTATTTCGGGCCAAGCGAAGAAAACAAAGTTTAAAAGTTTAACAATCATTTGTGTCATATTTGTGTTCGTAAACAATTTTTTTCTGTTCGATCCCCGGATGAAAAAGATATAAAAAAGCGTTGAAAGAGAGGCGGAATCACAGTGATCTTGGCGAAGCGCGACCGAGAGAGAGGGAGAGAGTCGCCATCGCCAGTTCTCGCTTCCCTCGCATATTCGCAAACAAAATTCAAAATTCAAAATTGCAAAGCCGCATTTTGATTTTGGTTTCCTTCAGTTTGTCTTATTTTTTTGTTAAAAGAGGAAGAAGGAGGAGTGGAGAGAGTTTGTGAGAGAAGCAGTCGGCAAAAGGAGGCGCGAAAAGATCGACGGCAGTCCAACGGAGGAGTGCCGAAAGCGAAGGCGCAGATAAGTAAGCAAAAGACGAGAACGAAAACTTACCGAGGATCTTTGTATTTTTTTCAAGTGTGCATGTGTTTCAAGTGAGAGCATTGACAATTTATTAACCAAAGGTTAACTATACTTTGTAATAAAACCGATCTGAAACCAGAAAAAACAAAATCACCAAAAGTGCAAAAGTTCTAATAAATGAAACAAAGTGAAGAGGACAGCAAGAACCGTTAGATCGTCATTGACTCTTAGTCTGTGTGTTTGTGTACGTGTGCATGTGCTTCTTTTTTCTTAAAAATCTACCAATTAATTTATTTAACTAATAAAAAAATACAAAATAATTCGCTTATTTGCAGTTCAAATACAAATACCAACAAAATAAAAAATATTAAACGAGAAACTAAAAACAAAATAAAAAAAGCTAAGCAACATAAAAAAAAAACAAAAAACAACGATCGGCGCTCCATAAGAGAGCCAACGAACCCGGAGGGGCATAGAAAGATAGCAGGAGGAGGATGCGCCGCTAATTTTGCAGAGAGAGCACGACATGAGCAGCGGCACCGGCGGCGGAAGTAGCGGAAGCAGCAACCACGCGAGAGCGGTCCATGGCGAGCATCAAGACTGAGATGCCGCCACTGCACGCGGCAGAGGCGCTCGCCGCCAGCAGTGCCACCGACAGCGGCGGGGGAACGGGAGCGGGTGGAGGCGGGGGAGCAGGAGTCCCATCAGCTGGCGGCGGAGGCAGTGCACCCGCCACGCCAAATGCCACGATCAGTGCCGCAGCCGATTCTAGTGATAACCAGCCAGGCACACCCCAGCCCCCACAACAGCAGCAGCAGCAGCAGCAGTCGCAGCAACAGCAGCAATCACAGGCACAACAGCAATCCCAGGGCATGGATTCCCAGCAGCAGCAGCAGCAGGTTACGGGCATCACCCATCAGCCCTATGCCACCCACAACATGTACTCCGCCTCCAGCGGACAGCAGCAGGCGCAGCAACAGCAGCAGCAGCAGCAGCTCTACGGCGGACTCTATGGCGCCGACATGCAGCAGCAGCAGCAACAGCAGCAAGGCTACGCCAGCAGCTATATTAACAGCTACGAGCAGTTTTACCAGCAGCAGCAGCAGCAGGGCACGGACTACGCATTCGGCCTGGACTACGGCAAGAGCACTGGATTGCGCTACCATCCGTACCTGCAGACGCCCACATCGGGACTCGGCGGCATGCCGGCGGCCAGCGTAGCCGCCCAGGAGGAGTCTGTAAGCGCACCCAGCGCCGTCAGCACCACCACGGCGGCCATGAGTCCACGCGTGGTTAGCAGCAGCAGTCCCACGTCCACATCGTCGCACTTGCAGCTGGGCAGCGCCAGCGGACAGACACCGGGATCACCGGGCGGCGCTGGCAACGGCGGTACCGGATGCAAACTGCAGTGCAAAAAGTGCGGCATTCTCACCACCAACGAGTCGGAGCTGCAGGAGCACATTGCCAATGTGCATGGTGAGTCACCGTATGGAAGCAGTGGCTATGCCAGCTCACCGTACATCAAGGAGGAAATGCCAACGCCACAGCCACCTGGCGTTGTGGGCGCTGCTACGGCCAATCCCGGCGAGCTGCTAGATTTGGACTCTCAAAAGATGGTCTACCACCAGCAGATGCTCCAGCAGCAGCAGCAACAGCAGCAGCAGCAGCACGAGGCAGTGGCCGGCCTGCCGCTGGGCACCCTGCCCGATCCGCTTCACTCGATGCAGTCGATGCAGCAGCGGGCGCTCCACAGTTGGGAGCAGCAGCAGCCGCAACAGACGGTGGCCTCTGTCGAGGGTTTGCCGCCCTATATGCAGCAGGGCCTGGGCGTGGGCCTTGGAGTTGGTCTTGGCGTCGGCGTAGGAGTGGACAAGTCACCTTACTACTCGCCCAAGCAGTCGCCGTACCATCAATCCGCTGGCGTGGGCGCCACGCTCATCAAGCAGGAGTACGGCGGTCATGGACTGATCAAGTCCGAGTATCCAGACTCGCAGCATTATGTGGACAAGTCCTTTGATCCCACGGCAGGCGGTGGCAGTGGTGCCGGAGCGGATCTGTGCGCCAGCGTGGCCACAAGTCCGGCGGAATTCCCCAGCACCACCACGGGTGGACCAGGGCAAGACGGCGGCGTTGCTGGCGGAGCAGCACCTGGGGGCGGATATCGCGGATTCGAGCCACCCAGCTCTAGTTCCGTGCTGCCGGCCAACAGTTTGACGGCCAAGGCTGCCACCTGGAAGTCGAATGAGGCGCGCCGCCCCAAGACGTACAACTGTACGGCCTGCAACAAGTGGTTCACCAGCTCTGGTCACCTGAAGAGGCACTATAATACGACGCTGCACAAGAATGCGGTCAAGTCGAGCGGTCAGCCAGATCCGGCTACGCTGCCCATTTCGGCTCATCATCATCCATCGCGGGATCCGGTGACGAAGCCCAGTCGTAGGGGAACGGCAGCAGCAGCTGCTGCAGCCGCCGCTGCTGCCGCTGCAGCTGCGGCACCGGCACCACCGCCGCCAGTTAATGTGCCGCCACCGGAGCCGCCAAGAAGTCCGCCCGACTATGGAGGGGGAGGAGCGTTGGGCGTGGGAGCGTTGGGCGGCGCTGCCATGTCCCAGTACTCGGCCTCGCCCTCGCCCACCACGCAGCAGCAGCAGCAGCATCACCTCCATCACCATCACCATAATCAGCAGCAGCAGCAGCAGCATGCCAATGGGTATGCCAATGGCACTGCCAATGGCTATGGCTACATGCAGCAACAAGTGCAATCCACGACAAACGCTTCACCACAGCACGCTTCCAACAACCAGCAGCAGCAGCAGCAACAACTCCATCAGCAGCAGCAGCAGCATCACAACTCCGTTTTGAACGGTCACCCAAACGGGCTAGCAGGTCCCTCCGCCCCACACAACAACAACAACAACAACACCACCCAAATGCCGTCCTCCCAAATGAGGGGCCTGCTGAACGAAACAACAATCACACCGCCAATCAAAACAACAACAACCCGAGCACCACAAACAACAACAACAGCAGCAGTAGCAGCAGCAACAGCAACCACAGCAACAACGGCGGCGGAGGCAACCACGGTAGCTATAAAGAGCGAACAAATGGAGGACAGCAACCACACCCACACCCATCCCAATCCCAATCACAGTCACAGCCAGGACAGCAGCAGCAACAGCAACAGCTCAATGGCCACGGAGGAGGCGGAGGAGCTGCAGGAGGATCAGGAGGAGGAGGAATCGCAACGGGCGGAAGATCACCTGCAGCAGCATCAGCAGCAGCAACAGCAGGAGCATCAATACCTGCTGGCAGCGCGCCACTATCACAGCAGCACGCCCAACACGCTCAGCTGCAGCAGCAACAGCAGCACCCACAGCCACATCAATCCCAGCACGCCCAGCAGCAGCAGCAGCAACTCGCCCCTTACTATTTACCAGCAGGAGCCGCCGGCAACGGATTTCTCGCGCACCACAACGCCGCCGCAGCCGCTGCCGCCTATGGGAATGCTGCCGCCTATGGGAATGGATTACAACATGCTGGCTTTGGATATGCCCACGCACATGCACACGCTCATGCCCAGCAGTATGCTGCAGTGCAGCAGCACCAGCACCACGCCGCTAGCTACTACCACCACCACCAGTATGCAGGACACTATGCCGCTGCCGCAGCAGCAGCTGGTGCACCATTACCACCAGGCGGTGCTCCACCCGCACCAGCATCAGCAACCGGAGGAGGAACAACAACAACATCAGCAGCGGGATCTTCACCAACTGGATCAGCAGCAGCCGCAGCAGCAGCAGCAGCAACAGGAGGCACTAATCCTGGCGGACAGTTTGCCGCACAGCAGCAGTTCGCCGCACACCAGCAGCTCCCCGCCGCCCATCATGGGCATGCCGCCCATGCCGCTCACCACCACCACAGCGCCGCAGCTGCTGCCGCTGCCGCTGCAGCCGCCGCCGCCGCCGCACATCACCAGCACCATGCCCATGCCGCCCACCATGCACATGCCCATCATGCCGCCGCCGCCGCCATGTTACCAGCAGCTGCAGCCGCTGGACCCCACAATGAGCTATCACACTATTATTGGTAGTGGGCCGGAGGCTCACTCAGGAGGTGGTTACGGCGCCAATCAGATCACCACCAGCGATGGTCAGATCCTCCAGCTGATGCCAGCCTCGCTATTTGCTCCATATGCCCCGCTCTCACCGTATTCGGTGGCCGCCCAGCGGTCACCGCAGGAGGGTGATCTGCCGCCAGTGCATACATTAACCACGGCGCTTCATGCCCATCAGCAGGGCGGGCAGCAGGAGGCTCAGACGCCGGCAACGCTGACGGTGCTGTCCACCCCCTATTCGCCCACGGTGAGCAGCTCGCGGGCCACGCCGGCACTGGAGATGGACATGGCCACGCTCATCCAGCAGCAGCAGCAGCAGCATCAGCAGGAGTACGAGATGGAGCAGTATCAGCTGCAGCATCATCAGTTGGAGCAGCTCCAACAGCAGCAGCAGCAGCAACATCATATCGAGCAGCTTCAGCAGCAGCAGCAACAACAACAGCAGCAGCAGCAGCAACACCATCACATCCCGGCAGAGCCCTCCCAATCCCTGGGGCAACCTCCGCCAAAGAAGCGACGCGGCGCCACACCCTCAACAACGACAAAGCGACGTAGGAATAGCAGCGTTGGCTCCACATCGCCGCACTCCACCACACTGCCATCGGGAAGGATCAAGTGTCTGGAGTGTGACAAGGAGTTCACCAAGAATTGCTATCTGACGCAGCACAACAAGAGCTTCCACTCCGGTGAGTACCCGTTCCGGTGCCAGAAATGTGGCAAGCGTTTCCAGAGCGAAGATGTCTATACCACTCACCTGGGTCGCCATCGCACCCAGGACAAGCCGCACAAGTGCGAGCAGTGTCCCAAGCAGTTCCATCACAAGACCGATCTGCGGCGTCATGTCGAGGCGATACACACGGGGATTAAGCAGCACATGTGCGACATTTGCGAGAAGGGCTTCTGCCGCAAGGATCACCTGCGCAAGCATCTCGAGACCCACAATCGTCCCAGGGTGGTGGGCAAGAAGTCAGCCGCCGCCGCTGCCGCCGCCGCTGCTGCAGCAGCAGCCGCCGCCGCCGCAGCCTCTGCAGCATCAGCCAACGCCACAGCTTCAGCTGGAGCAGCCAGTGTCACAGCTGCTGGGTTGCCTGGTACCATTAAGGCGGCCTTTGCTCGCTCCCTGACGGTGACGGCTGTGCGGGGTGGCATGACGACACTACCAGTGGCAGTACCCTCATCCACCACAGTCACAATGAATCCGAGTCTTACGCCCGGCTTGAGTCTGAAGCGACACATTGATGATGTGGCCGCCGATGATGATAGCCTGCTGGAGGAGGACGAGGAGGAGGAGGAGGATGAGGAGGAGATGGAGATGGAAATGGAAATGGAGGAGGAGGAGGAGAGGGAGCTGGGCGACTATCATCCCATGATGGTGAAGAGCGAGGAGGATTTCCAGCTGATTGAGAAGAGCATAGAGTTGTACTAGGGCAAAGCTGGGTTATGAAATGCTCCGGGCTTTGGGGGAGGGGAAGTGCTTCGCCAGGGGCAACTGAGCGCTGTCCGAGTTGCTCGAGGCGGGCAGCCCGGGGAGGCGCTGCAGTTGAGTGAGTGTCCTTTAATGACTTGGATCACAAAGCAGCGATCTTTAACCAGTTTCCAGTTTGATTTAGTTTTGGACATTAAAAAAAAACACAATTTATTGCTGGCCAGGCAATGATTCGGTGTTTTAGCCTTTCGTTTTCGTTTTCGTTTTTTTTTATTTTTGTATACAAAGCCGCAGCATTTCAATAACTTGGACAGGCCACTCCTTTTGGTGCCAACCCCCGAGACCCGAACCCGATCCCCGCCAGAAACAACCAGAACCATTCATTCCCTGTAATTAGAGTTTTTTTTTTTGCCATAAGTAGGAGGAGGAGAAGGAGGAGCAGGCGAGGGCCAAGGGGGAAGATTGATTGAAAAGACAGCCAGAATTCCTAATTGTTGTTAGCAGCAAATTATTTAATTTTATTTGCATGTTAAAAATTGTATTATTATTTGTATTTTGTACTTAATTAATTACCTAATATATATATTATATTATTATTTGTAACGCTTAAATTATAATTTGTAAACGTGTGAACCTCCAAGTATACCTCAGCAACAGCCAACAGCGACGGCCGCGTCTATATATATATACACCTATATATATATATAAATATTCCATTATATAGAATGTAAAGCCTAATTTTAGTCACAACATTTTTTTTGTCGTATTGTTTAATTTGAAACATGTTTAATTATTATTTTACGAGGAACAACCACAACAAAAACAAATGCCATATATACGAAATGTAAGCTTCAAAAAAAGCAGCAACTAAATGCCAATTGATATATATATATATAAACTATATCTACTATATCTAGTTACTAGACACACACCCACACATATATATAGATATATATATATATATATATATATCCGTATAGCCTTAAAAACGCCAAATTGTCAGCAGCAACTTAACCAGAAACAAAAATGCAAAATCAGGGATATTATTATTATTACTAAGAGAGAGATATTGGCGTATTATAAAATCCTAAATATATATATATATATTTATTAACATTAGTTGCCCATTAATTTATATATATGTTCCACACCAATAAAACCAATTGTAATTATTTAACAAAGAAATCTTCAGTTTATCCTTACACCACACACACACACACACATCCTCCTCAACTTTTAGACATCTCGTGTTTGTAATTATAAAATTTTTTTTTATTATTATTATTATTATTTTTAATTGTTAACCGATTCAAGACAACGCTTTCACATTTTTTGGCACGCCTTCTAAGTATTTTTTTTAAATGACAAATATAAACGAAAAACAAAAAAAAAATTATATAAAAAAAAATGAAAATATGCAAATTTGTTGTTTTTATTTCGTACTATTATTATTATGATTTTTATGTGGTTTTCAGCAGTGGAGAGTTTCCAGAGTCTCTCCAAAGGATTTCTCCACAGGTTTTCCTTGACACATTCCTTTACCTTGCTTCACCTTTCTTCCTCTTCTTTCCTCCTTTCTCCTTCCTCCTTTTAACTTTATAATTGTTTTATGGACATGTTCTTCCCTTCCCTTAATCCCCATTATAAACTTTTAAATAAATGTTCGTTCGTTCATGTTTGTATGTATTTTCTGTTGTTTTTTTTTCTCCTTCGTTTTTCTTAATTATTTTTGTAGAAATTCATTGTTGTTGCTGTTGTTGTTCCTCGCTAGTTCCAAAGAAATTACGTGCGTGTCTTTAATACTTCTTTTTCTCTGCCTCTGCCTCTGCCTCTCTGTCTTTGTCTCTGAATCCCAGTCTCAATCCGAATCCGAATCCGAATCCCGAGTTCAGCTTGAGATAGAGATTTTTCGTTCTGTTTGAGGCTTGATTTTCGCGAAGAAAGAAGCGAAGCAGAGAATGGAAGACGGGGCAAGACATGTGTAGATACAAAGATACAACAATATAAAAACAACAACAAAAAGAAAACAGAAGTAAAGAAAAAAAAAACAAGACAGCTCCGGGAACGTGTGTCTGTTTCGGGCAAGCCGGTTTCCCGTGATCCCAGGATCCGGCACAAAGGACTCGGCAGATCCTTGAAGCACACATGTTGCTGCATGCCGCTAGCAAGGACGCAACAAAGGGGGTTGGGGTGCAAATAGATGCGGCTAGCAACAGCTCTCCAGGGATTCCAAGTATCTCACAGATGCCTCTTGTATCTATCGCTTGCGAAACTCACATTTTGCACAAATATCTTGTGAGAGGGTCTGAAACATGAGATAAAATGGGTCTTGAAAGATAAATACTGATTGTTTAGGGAAAGAGTGAGCTACATATTTATATATCTTTAAGAAAATAAGGAGTAAAAGTTGTATATAAAGCTGGTGATATTTTATTTCCCTTGAAATTTGCTTAAATATAAAGCTAGGTCAAGGAAAACTAAGCTTAGATAGGTTTTTTTTTTATTAAATTAAATTTTTTTAGACATTTGGTTATCTAGTTCCTTAGAAACCATTTAAAAACTGTGTTTTTAAGCAGACTTATTACTTATATCTGAAAATATAAAGGAGGGAAAGTTAGAACCTTTCCTAATTTTAGGGAAAAAATGTTTTAAAATACGTTTCCCAAGGATGTTTAGTTTTAGGCCTATTAAATCCAAGTTAAATGTATAATCGACTTGAAATTTCTCATGCTTGATCTAAAAAATCTATTACAACTATTGACATAATAAGTAAGCCACCAAGTTGGCTGTCTTAGGCTTTGGCGAAACGCACTGCTTCGAGTATCTTTAAGATACACAAGCCATGGCGCTGCGCTTGCGCGACACTCGTCGCAGCAACGGCTGTGGCTATGTCATCATAACGCCGCCACCGCCGTCGTCGTCGTCGTCGCCGCCTTCTCCTGCTTCTCCTCCTGCTCCTCCATCACATCTCACTCCTGGCTTCGTGCGGCGGCATTCGCATGTGTATCTGTATCTGTATCTGTGGCCCGCGTGTATCTGTGTATCTTCTACTTCTTGGTTTTGTTTGTTGAACATAAAAACTGGTTTCCTGTACATATGCTCATCCAGCAACAAACCATCTGTAATTTTAATTTTTCGGCAAGATGTTGCGCGCCCTCTCCCTCTCACACACTCTTTAGCTATCCCTCTCTCTACCTTACTCTCCCGCTTCTATGTCTTCGCTCTCTTTCTGCGTTGTCGTTTTCGTTTTCTTGTGTTTTTTTTTTTTTTTTTCGGCAGAGATTTTGATCGGTTGTGTGTCCAGGTAGAAATTGTCTACCTCAGCGGTGTGTGCGTGTGTGTATCTTGTAGATACACGAAGCCTGTAGGGGCACGAAGAAGAAGAAAAGACAGTAGGTCGTAGCGGCATCTCGCTTGCACACGGTACTGTGATCCTTGAAGGAATGCTTTCTCGCTCTGTTCTTTTGCTGCTCTTTGGTTTTCTCTCCTCGATTCTCCTTCATTTCCTTTTTCTCGCCTGCTTCTCCTTCTATATACCGCGTTAGCACTTACCATGATTCATAGCTATAACACACACACACACACACGCACATGTAGAGAGAGTTACGGAAACGGAGAGAAGGCAGAAAGGAAGATTCCTGCCAAAAGAAATCCAAGAAATAATATAGAATATAGAACGAAAGAATGAACAATAGCTTCGCCTTGACAGGCTTTTGTGTCTTTGTGTGTGTGTTTTTTTTTCTTCTTTTAAGAGGAGCAACAAGAAGAAGAAAAATATTTAATGCACACAAAAAAATATTTAATATTTGTATGGTTAACCCATAAATTAGTTAAAAGTTAACTATTTTCATGGTAAAAAATACAAAGAAATCGGAAAATGTTGCTTAAAATCATGACTAATTTAATAGTTAATGTTTATTTTGGTTTGGTAAAGCGAAAAGGTATATAAAAGGATATATTTTTGGTATTATTATAAATATTTTAAACTCCATTAGCCTTTATTATTCAAATAGTTTTCTTTATGTGTTCCCATTGCCATTCTCTGTGGTTTTTTGTGCTATAATATGATCGATGTGCAAATCTGGCATTCTTCCCATGCCTCTACTCATTCTCCTCCCTCTGCTTTATCTCCTCTTCAACCTCCTCCTCCTCCTTCTCCTCCTCCCCCTCCTCCTCCTCTTTCATTTCACAAACATGTGTGATCTGCTTACTACTTCCTTGCCTTCTTTCCTTTTCGCTGTTTGTCTTTCGCTTTTTTGTTCAAAGATTCATCGGTGGGTTTCCTTGCGTATAACTGTTCTTTTGTATTTGTTGTTCTCAGGATGCCATCATCCTCCTTGGGATTCCAGAATTTCTGAACCAAGTTTTAAGATTCTTCGATTTACAGTTGATTTGGAAATGTATCTTAAGGAGTATCTGAAGGAATATCTTATGGAATATCTTATGGCCTATCTTATGGAATATCTTGTGAAATATCTTATAGTTTTCTGGCAGAATCTGACTTTA